>PVKZ01005867.1:0-44782 GCA_004027375.1 Macroglossus sobrinus | reverse complement strand
TAATTTATTCATTCTGGGATACCACTGCCTCCTGTCTGTAACCAGAACCCAAAACCATTTCTCCTTTTCTAAAAATCTCATCCGCATTCCGGCTTTTTAAAAATGACATAAATTTTTGTTAATTTTGTAACTCATCCTACTGCATGGGTTTCATCATTGTTAGTTGTACTTTTCCTGGTCTCAGCTGAGTGGAGACTTGGCAGTAATATTTGACGGTTGTGTTTCAGGCTGTCTTACCAGTCAGAAGGTAAAGCCTTTGTCCACAGGTAATCTTTGGTCTCTGCAGTTCTGTTCTAGAAAACCGATACAAAACTGAACTTAGAAATATAGTGCATTACATTTTTATTCTCAAACTGGTCAAGTGTAGGTGCATTTATTTTATTTTTTTAATGGATTCAGATGAAGAAGAAAAAAACAGACCAATAAATTCTCTCCAGATGAGGAATGTAAGTACTATAAGCCATTTGAATTTTTGGTGTTTTGCTCAGGGGGCACCATGGGTCAGACTCTCCCGAGAAAGGGAGAGGGTGGCGTCATCACAGGTCAGTGATGGAGCGTCGTATGTGTTGTGTGCACAGTTTTAGATGATGCCCCATTGTTTGGTTTATCCAACCAATGAAGGCCACCGGCTGGGAGTCGGAGACCAGAGAGGAGGGGACAGCGTCCGCTGTTCTCATTGGCCAGATGACTGATGCTTCAGCTGAAGTTTTTTGTTTTGAAATGTCTGTAACATAATAAAAGAGAATAAACCCATGATTAATAGGAGTTTACCTTTAAAAGTAAGAAGGCTGCCTACCTGTTGTCTTCTCTGGAGGTACAGGATCTAATTAGATTCTGACCATACACACCCTGAAATCCTTCCCTCATGGGCCTGAGTGGGATTTCACAGATGCCTTCAGACATGTGAGGTCACAATAAATGCATGTTTCCGATGGTACGGAAACATGCATTTAGTGATCGCTGATCCTTTCGCTTGGAAAGTGAAGGAGGTGTGTGTTGTTACCCATGGCCACGGTTCACAAAGAGAGCCTGGAGCCGTCTTGCGATAACGCACGGAGAAGGGGGAGGGCAGCTCAGGGCTTGGCTGACCACAGGGCGTTTTCCCAGAACGAGGCTGTATCTGAGCACGCACAGGTTGTTGCATCTCGGGTAACGTGCGGGAGCTGCAAGCAGAAGGTGGGAAGAAGCTTCGGACGTGGAGAAGAGGTGCACACAGCGGCGTGCGTGCAGGCTCAGTGGGCTGTGCAGTCCCACGTGGCCGGGGGCCAGGAGCCGGTGGGCAGTCAGCAGAGCGTCCCTGCTGAGGTAGCCCCGGTGGGCTAGGGACAGACACGGAGGCGAGGACGAGGGGGATGCCTGTCTGCCTTGTCCAAACAGAATGACTTCGGGCAAGTCCCTCAACCCCTCTGAGGCTCGGTTTCCCTACCCCGTAAACAGAGGCTAGGGTTGGTTCCTTCTTCACAGGATGGTTGTGAATGTTAAATAGTAGAATATGTCTGTAAGAACTGTGTATATTCTACACTACGCCCCTCACTGATGGGACAGGTAGAGTAGTGGGAGTATGGGTCTAGTTTGGTCTATAATGCTAGTCGTTTGGGACTATAACAGTAGCAGTTTGGGTCTACACTGGTCACTTGTCGCCCCCACTGTTAATTTGGTGAGTGGCGGCCAGCTACTGAAGGTTTCCAGGTGGGAAAAGGATGTGATCAGAGTGGATTTTTAGGACAATCACTGTGTAGGGAGATGAAAGGGGGAAAGTCTGAAGCATGGGGCCAGGAAGGAAGCGTTTACCGCACTCAAGGCAACGGGGGCCGTGGGGTGCTGTAGGGTCCGGCGGAGACAGGCAGGGAGGAGGAGAAGATGCCAGAAATGTTGGTGAGGGAAGGTTGGCCAGTACGGGCCCTCGAGCGAGCGTGCAGAAAGGTAGGGAGAATCCTGGCGACGACCTGGAATCAGACCCGGGCGTTGGGGAGCGTGGCGGGGCGTCAGGGCGGGTAGAGAAGGCGGATGATGACTTAGAGTGCCCGGCGGGCACCGGGGTCAGGGTGCGGAAGGCAGGGGAGGTGCCGCCGTGGAGCTGGGCAGAGTCCCCACCGGAGGGGGAGAGGGAGGTCACGGCTGAGGTGGCGTCCCTGGAGGGGACGTGGGAAGCACAGAGCCCGGGAGGAGCAGAGGCAGCTGCGGTGGCCTTGGAGGGACCGTTTCCTCGGAGGGGAGAGGATGGTAAAAGCACTCGCAGGGGAAAAAGCGGGCAGACTCTGGAGAGACCGGAATTCGGGACGTGGACGCCAGGAAGGGGGCGTCCCTGGGCGGGGGCGGTGAACAGTGCTGACCATTGTGGAGGGATCGGGGCTGGGGGCAGAGACGTGGTCACGGGGTTTGCAGATTATTCAGTTGGCATTTCCAAGGGCAGCGTGTGTTGGGGGCAGAAGCCACATGAGGGGGGAGAAAGGTGGGTGCTTATGGGAATAATGGCCTTAACGTCACGGTTCATTGTTAGTTAGATGAGGGAGAAATGGGTGTATTTGTTGGTTGGGTGATTGAGGAAAGCAGAAGCAGTGGGGGGAGGGGGGCCAAGTCTTGCAGCAAATCAGCAAAAAAGTCAGGATACTTGGGTTGACTTTGGAGTTGAGCAGGGACGGAAGAGAAGAGGGAGGGACCATTTTAAAGTGCGGAGAGAGGACGTGGTGGCCCCTGTGTTTTCAGGAGGGTAGGCGCTGAGCATCTGGAGGATGGTGGTGGGGCCCTGAGCTTGGGAGGAAGCGAGAAAGTTTGAAATAGCTGTCGTGGGCCATGCGGGGACAGACGGCACGCTGTCCGCGCTCCATCCTCCCTTTGTCACCCGGTCAGTCACCTCCCGTCCTGAGAGCTGGGGCATTTAACAGCCTTAGTAAATGAAGAGAGACTTAAGGACGTCACCACTCTCCCGACCCCACACATCTCACTTTAAATTGTATTTACACCACGGCTTAGACTAGCCTTGACCCTTACACTCCTCCCATCGGGGGGGCGGGGGGGGAGCGTGTTTGGTTCCCCAGGGGACAGCTCTGCGGGTCGTGCCAGCCACAGAATGTGTCAGATCAGCTGGGCCGGCCACGTGCCCTCGTTGTAAGCCTCCCCCAGCGTGCGCCCCACAAACGCTATGGCCCAGATGTCTGGCTGGCCGGCCGGACTGAGTTCTCCCGCACAAAAAGGGAGGGGAGGGAGCAGGGTGGGGAGGAGAGAAGAGCATCTCCCACTGAGGTGCATGATATGCTAGAGAAGAGGAGGAGGTGTGAGAGAGACAGACAGACAGACAGACAGATACAGAATTGGAGCAAGACACCCAGGGGCCTCTGAGGGTTGGGGAGCAGGCTTGGTCTGTGGTCTCTGGGTCCCAGACCAGTCCCTGTAAGGCCAGGCTGGGCCGTCCTCCTTGGCTTCAGTGTGACTCTCCTTCACCTATCGGCAGCCTCCCTTCTCCCTGGTCTAGTGTGAGTAGGTGTCTGCTCTTTACGAGGGTCTCAACCCGCCGTCTCACGGGGCTCATTCCCGAACCTGGCAGGGCACACGCATGTGCCCTGCCCTGTTCTGGGGTGACCAGCCTGGACTCTGCGTTCTGCCCGGACCCTCGCGAGGACAAGCCTGTCTTTCTTTGCCTTGCCACACTTTAGACAGGCCACCCCTTACTTCATCGTAGCAAGTTCTTGGTCTCCCTACTGTGAAACCCAGGCGTCAGCATCGCTGGCGCTGAAGAGCAGTGGAGAACGGGAAATGAGGTCCCCGAAAGTTCATCATCGTTGGGGGGAAACAAAAATATAGTAGACGCAAGCAATGAACAAAGTTTTCATGTAGTCGGGGGCGAGGACAGGAGAAAGGAAGGGTTGGCTTTTGACTTTCTGTCTCCGAGAGTGTGATGGGGAAGGAGAAGCCAGGAGGCAAATGGCCCCGGGTGGGGAGTGGGGGGAAGGAGTTAGGACGAGCAGGCTGTTCCTAGCCCGGTGAGGCGCGCTCCTGGGCAGTGTGAGGGTCTGAACTCTGCAGACCGAGGAGACGACGGCCAGATGTCAGCAGTATCCTGTGCAATCAGAAGAAAGGAGGACCAGGGAAGAGCTCCGTGGATGCTAGTACACCCCCAAGGATTGTTGTAGGGATAAAGAAAGGGGTTCTGAAGGGCTGGAACAGGATCGATGGAGGTGTCCAGCTAGTTTCGGCGGAGGTGGCTGCAGTTAGGACTGTCGTGGCTGTGGCCACCTGGCCCCCGTGAGCCCTGAAGCCAGGCCTGTGTGTGAGTGTAAAGTGGGCGACTAGTCGTTTGGGAAACTTTCTCAGTGATTTTCAGGAGCCTGGAGAGCCACCTCCATCATACGTGATCAAGGCGGCCTACCCCACACATCTGTGCGGGAGGGCGGGCCATCAGACTTCCGTGGTGTCACCTGTAGGAACTGAGACGTGGGCTAGTTGATCCTCTGAACCCCCAAAACCCCCTTATTCTAGGTCACTTCCAGACAGGTGCATCCACCGCCCCTTGAAAGTTCCTGGGTTGAAAGGAGCGGACACACACAAAGCCCATCGGGCGGGACAGGGAGCCCCCAGCCGACTCTGGGGCTGCCTGGAGCCTGCAGTGGGATACGTGGTAACCAGAATGGATCCTATAAATCCCAGGATGTGTCAGGGCAGACGCTCGCCTTTGAAGAACCGCTTCTATTTTAAACAGGAGCAAGGTGTACCTGTGTCGGTAAACGCTGCAATGCCCGTTTGTATTAATTTTTTTGCCTTCATGATGTTTTTGCCGGGTTCGTGCGAAGTGACTCGGCACCGTTACGTCCCGTGACTGTCGTCGCCACGACAGCAGGTAAAAACAGGTTCAGGTTTCACAGAGAAACCAACCAACGTTTGGGGCAGAGTCAGACTGCACGAGTCACAGGCCTGAAGGGAGCCGGTGGCTCCACTGTCCCTCCGCACACAGGAGCTGGGTTTGGCGAAGGCAGCAGCACTGCTCGTCATTGCCAGCCTCCTAAAATCCATGACATAGATCCCGCAGCCCAGCCCGCCACAGATAGGATGCTCTCCCCGTCAGAATAGGGCAGCTTCCGCAGGAGGCCTGTCCGCCCGTGTAGGTGCCTGGATGGGCTTCAGTCGGGTCTGTGGAGTTAGCTCACCCAGAGTTTACCCGTCCGAGGAGGACGTGTTCATCGCAGTGTCAGAGCTGGCATCTCTCGCCTTGTCTGTGTAAAGAGATGGTCATCTCCTCGTTTTGCTTCCATGGACTTCGTTTCCCGAGATGCTATTCCCCACTGACACACACACCATCCCTAGTGGTGAAAAAAGACTTACTGCTCGCAAGTCGCACGCTTGCAAAGCTTTTTGTTAAAACCCTAAATAACATCCTGCGTCAAAACGAATGTGACAATGGGCTATTATTTCCATCCCCATAATAGCGCCTTGTCACATCTCTGTGTCCTGTGTGAACGGGGGATGGGCGGGGCGGCATAGGGGGGTGGGACCGCATGGGGGGAGCCCCTCCGAACCCCTAGAGAAGCACTTCCTGGTTTCACATCGTCTGAACACAGAAGCAGCTGCTCTCCCCCGGGGGGGGTGGGTAACTCCAAGGTCACTCTCTGCAGGTGCCCGGCCGCAGCCCCGCGTCCACTTCCAGCGGAGGGCCCTGCGGCTGCCCGACAACACCAGCTACAGCGACCTGACCGCCTTCCTCACCGCCGCCGGCTCCCCCTCCGAGGTGGACAGCTTTCCGTACCTGCGAGGACTGGATGGCAACGGGACCGCAGGTAAGGGGAGCCCCTCCTCTGCCGCGGCACCTTGCAGGAGGGGGACGGAGCTCTCAGGTCAAGTTCAGATGCATTGAGGCTTCTTCTTTAAGGAATTCATTTGACAACACGTGTGGGTTTAGTTCCAGCGGCTTTGTCTCCCTGAGCTGGTTCTGCTGGTACCCACTGCCTGGGGCCCCTTCTGAGTGCTCCTCTGGTGGACTCAATATATTTAATTCAGAGAAGACTTTTATTAATTGAAATTTTTATTTTTTAAGTATAAGATTAGAGGTTTTGTAGCTCCCTCTGTCCTCAGCCTTGTCTCATTTGCCCTTGGACATGTGTTTGGCGTCCAGACATGAACGGGCCCACCCACCCTTGTCACAGCTGGGAGGGGAGGTGGTGCAGGGCTGATTCCGAGATGAGCAAGCGGTGTCCTCAACCTGCAAAAAAATCAGACACTAAAAGCCAACAGCCAGAACATTCACCTACTAATAAATCCTTGTTAGTACAAACCACCTTCCGCTTCCGTCCACAGCCACCGGCCCAGGCCCTCAGGGCCAGCACGGCCCCTTGTCCTTCTGGCGGCTGGAGAGTGGCGGATTCTGAAGTCCTGAGTCATTTTTTTCCTCCCCCCGCCCTCCCCCAAACCTTATTTTTTCCGGACACTTTAGATTAGTCCCAATGTAAACTTGAAAACCAGAGGCAGTTCTGGGGGAATGAGTCACTGCATTTCCCAGGGACCGTTTCACTGAATGTCACTTAAAGGTCCAGGGCTTTACAGAAACTGATCCTTCCGAAAAAAGCTTTTAAACCTGAGCTACCTGATTTCCTTCTGTAGGATATTAATACATTTCTGGCTACAGATCAAGATGACCTGGTGATTCATCATCTCCTCCGGTGTTTTCAGAAATGTTTCTTCTTCCTTTTATTTTTATGCGATGTTGTGATTAATATTAAAGGGCCACTGGACGGATACGTGGTAGTCATCTTAAGTAAATTATTGGGGTGAAGTGTTAACTTTTACTTTCAGTGTACAGCCCTGGGAGAAGAGTCGAATTTCGGGGACCATGATAAAGTACCAGCTGAGACCTTGGTGACACCTCCAGACAGACTCTCAGCAGACAAAACGGTGCACAATCCTGAAACCCCAGCTCGGTGGAGTGGCCTCATTGCTGGGAGCGCGTTCATTTTTCTGTGCCCCATTTCCAAAAGCTCCTGAATAAATTATGAAATCTAAGAATAACGGGGGAAGAAAAACAGAGAGACATGAGACTATTGATTTTAGAGGAGTTATGTTTTATTTCAAAGGCCACTGTTCTGTCCGAGGGTGGAGAGATCTTTGGAAGGTTCTATTCAACTTCTTTTCCACTGAAATCACTGAATAGTTGACCTAGGATGAGTTTTTCAGGTGCTTCCAAGAAAGGAGGCTGCTCTCTCGCGCTCATGAGGGCGTGGACCCCTGTAGCCCCGCCCCTGTGTAGCCCCGCCCCATGTGCACCTCCCCCATGTGGCCCCGCCCCACGTAGCCACGCCCCCATGCCTCGTCAGCGAGGCCCCGCCCCCCGTCACTTAGTCCACAGCTTCTCTTGTGCCCCACTGTCGTTTCTAAGAGATTTCATCTTAGTGTGTGCAAGAGCTGGGACTGCAGGTACCTGTGTGAGAAGACAGGTCATTTCTAGAGTTCAGTGAAGGTGCCTGGAGGCCCCTGGTGGGGTCGGAAAGGGCTCGGAAGGCTGGTTTCCGTGCAGCAGGAATCGTGTCCTGTTCAGAGGGGGCCGGGCACAGAGAAACGCAGCCACGCGCAAATCGCAGCCACTGCCGGACCAGCTCAGTCCTTCGTTCCCTGGCGGCACGCAGGGCATCCTCCTCGCACTGTGCCCCTGTGCCCCTTCACAGTCTCCCCCGTGGCTGCTGAGAATGCACAGCGTCTTTGGTCTGTGACATTCCCAAGAGGTTTTCCAGCAATTACTTCTGCTGGTAACTAACTCTAGGGAGACAGAGAGGAGTCAGTAAAATGATTAATGCGTGAAACGCTCCTGCAGTCCAGAAAAGTTAGGGATAGAACGAACGCAAAGCCAGACAGAAACTTCGATGCAGTCCGAGCAGAACCCCGCATTTACAAGTGACACACCGTAGGCCTCCGAGCCACGGCCGGCTGGTGCTGCCCCCTCGTCCTGTGGCTTTGGCCTGACACCTGTCTTTATTCGGACATGACAGGAGCCAGGTAACGATGGAACAGAAAGGAAAGACCTCCTGATATAAAGAACTCGGTGCTTTGTATAAAGTTACAGTCTCATAACAAGGACTGGAAGGAAAAAGAATTTAGCCCTTTGAAGTAGGAATCTTTCCGGAATAAAGACAGTGGGAGGGCGGAGGGAAGGTCACTGGGGAGGCACTGAGTGGAGGCATCGAGAAAGGAGAGGCCTCAGCAAGCGGATAGAATCACCTGCCGTGTCTTCAGAGGACTTGTAAAAGAACGTTAAATCACGTCAACCTAGCACATATCGCTTTATGTTAATAAGCCCTTTTTTCAATTCTGAATGTTTATGGCTGAGTCCAGTAACTCCAGTCCAGCCTCCTTAGTTTCGCACAGGAGGAAAACGAAGCCCAGAGGGGCGAAATCACTTGCCCAAGGCCACATCAGCAATTAATAGCCGATCTGTCCCGGGAGCCCGGCTTCCCGGGCCAGGGGTGTGTAAGATAACGAGGAGGGAGGACGGAAAGGCTGCCGTTTCTGGGCATCCAGAGAGGATGGGGGGTGCGTCTGGAGGGCTCTCCTCTCCTGCGGCTTCCCCTGCAGATTTCCTGCCTCCGATCGATGGCACAGGCCACACTCCCTGACCGAAAACGTTATGTCCAGGTCGCTTGTCCGACGGCTGGTCCGTTACTTACTTTCTCTTCCTTCGAGTTTTATCTCACCTTGGGGAGGCACATGGTGGACCTGGCTTTGCTTCCGTGTCACTTTTGGACGATGGCACATGTAGGTCTCCATCCACTAGATATTTTGACCAGAAATATGGTAAATTCTGAGTTTGGAGTATTTTTTTTGTTTGTTTTGATTGTTTGTTTGTTTGTTTGTTTAACCGTAAAATGAAATGACCCAACTAAAAGATTTAAGAACTTGAATCTTTGATTCCATGTGGACTTATTGATCAAACCCCCACGCCCATGACTTTTTCTGTGAAAAAGACAGAGATAGGTATAAATTCTAGATGGTAATGTTGTCATTAGTTGTATAGTTGCCATACAAAGAGTTTAGCTATAACAACCTGTTGTTGAAACTTTAAAATTCACTGGGTTTGCTTTAAATGTTTACATTTAGTCCTAATCGGAGATTTGCATTAGCCCAGGTAGTTGAAGGACAGGTAAGTATATAAGTAGCTTAAGAAGAAATTCTATACATTATGTTCTAATGTAGCTTAAGATTTTTTTTATCACTGCATTTTCGTCATCGTGTTCAAGGAAAGATTTAAAATTATGAAAATACATCGTATTTGATATTATATTTCACTGGAGAAATTTTTTTCTAAAACGGATTGCTTATGTGTATAAATATGATATCACTCTCATAATCATTACCTAATTTATCTGTAAAGTAGGCAGTCATTAAAGCATTGGCTTGGATGAAAGGCCTCTAATGCAGAATAATTGGCATATTAAATTCCTTTTAAACAGATCAGAATAACAGTGGCAACTAAAACAACTCATAAATATTTCAAGACCAGGTTTTCAAGAAAAGCTTACTTTGAGTAGAAGTAAGTTAATATTTTGAGGCACTCCTGGAAGAAATTTCCTTCTTTCCTTTTTCTTTTGTTGCAGTCTCTAATTGAAAATATTCTATTTTATTTTAGAAATCTGTCGAGTAATTGACATGGGCATGGGGCGTACTCTGTATAGGAGTCAGTTTAAGGGATTTCCACGCATGCCTGTTATAGATGAGCTCTTCCCTTCTGAGGCCCTTTTTGAAAGTAAAAACACAGTCATTAGAACCCTTAGGCCATTTCCCTTCTCCAGTCTCCCTGAGCCTCCGTTTCTTTACATGTAAAATGGGGGCTTCACCCCCTTTAGAAGGGCGTGGCAAGGACATCATGTGTGAAGTACATCGTACGGTCCCTGGCAGATGGGAGGTACCATACTCGGTAAATGGCAGCGATTACCACTTTTCTTCGGGAAGGGTCCTTGGGGTACAGCCCCACGCAGGGTCCTTGGTGAGCGAGTGATGGAGAACGCCTCTTGCTTGCAGGAAACGGCACCAGGTACGACCTGACCCCCATCACAGCCGTCAGCGTGCACTTGCTCGGCAGCGATGGAGCGCCCGTGCTGGTGGATGGCCCCATTTACGTCACCGTGCCCCTGGCCGCACAGAGCAGCCTGAGGCACAACGCCTATGTCGCAGCGTGGCGGTTTGACCGGAAGCTGGGTAAGCGAGACTCCCGTCTAGCTGGTGGTCAGCCGACCAATGATGACCTTACGACTGGTTGGTTTTCCTTTGGAGAGGCCTGTGCTCGTCTCCTTCTCCTGAAGGTGTGGAGGGCCCGGTGCTCGCATGCACTGTGTGGTTTGCAGTGGGCCAGGCTTACTCCATCGTGACTTTCAAGCGTGTTCTTTGGGGGTTTTATTCTTCTTCTTCTTTCCTTTTTTGCACATTTTAGCTAATTTACTTAAAACGTCATCGGAGCTAAAATCAGCTCCCCTGATTTTTAGCCTTTTATACTTTCAAACGCCATACGCTCTCTCTTGATCACGTGGTTCCCTTTTTCTGTTTTCTGAACGAGGGAAAACATCGACAACATTCTGCAAAAGAAGGAAAGAAAAGCCACTTATAACTTACCACCTAGAAAAGACCACTAATAGTATTTCATGTTATATCCTTCTAGCCATTCCACTACGTCCATGTGTATTAGTTATCTATTGCTGCGTAACAAATGGCCGAAAAACTCAGCAGCTGTAAACAACAGTGCACACCTGTTATCTCACAGATTTGGAGGGTCAGGAGTCCAGGCACGGCCCAGCTGGTGGTTCTGGCTCAGGGCCTCTGGCAAGGTTGCAGACAGGTTGACAGCCAAGGCTTTGCCCAGGCACACTGTCAGTCTCCCGGGTTGTCGGAGGCCTCCGCTGCCCACAGGCTCTCGCCCAGAGCCTTCACTTCCTTGCCACGTGGGCCTCTCCACAACACGGCAACTTGCTTCCAGCAGAGCAAGTGATCCAAGAGAAAATTTAAAAAGAAATTAAAATTTAAAAAAGCGCTAGTGGACAAAATAGATGTCACAGTCTTTTATAACCTAATGTCAGAGTGGCACACCATCACTTCCTCCCATATGCTGTTGGTCACAGAGCCCAACGCTGGTCCAGTGTGGGATGTGGGTCGCACGGGCATATGAACACCGGGAGGTGGGGGGCATTGGAACCCTCTTAGAGAACGCCTTCCACAAAAGATGTATTTCACAGAAACGGGGTGATATGCTATGCACTCTTCTCTGTCTTGCATTTAAAAATCATTTGAAAATCACGAAAATCTTCCCATACGCAGCATTAGCTATTACTCTGCAGTGTTACGTTAATGAGTGTGTCTCATTCCATCATGTGGTTGTGTCATAACTTGGTCCCTGATCATTAGGAAAAACATTACCATTCTTAACAATACCGCAATAAATACCTTCATGGCTAAATCTTTATGCTTATTTCCTTAGAAAATAATTTCGAATCAGTGGACTTGCTGGGTGAAAAATGTGCAAAATTCTAAAGTTTTTAATACTGATTTCCAAATGTTTCTACAGTAAGTTCTTCAGCCGACACTCATGTGAGCAACATGGGGGGATGTGCTTATGCTTATGCACGTTGGTTCCCGTACCCTTTTGGTCCCTGGTCCCCTGAAAGTCAGAGCTGGAAAATACCAGTTTTCAAACAACGCAATTTAGATTATTGATATATATGTATATACATATGAACATAGGTATATATACATATGTATATACATATATATGTACATATACACACATATATATACATACATATATATACATATACACATATACATACATATATATGTACATATATATATATATATGTGTGTGTGTGTATATATATAACATATTTCAAAGATACCTAATTCCCTGAGTCCTCAAAGTATAGGAATTTATATTTGGAACTACATGCCTGTTGGGCTTTCCAGGGTTTAGGGGTAGAGGGGTCGTTTTGTTCGACTTTCCAAATAGTCGCTAACAGATTCTGTAATTGTGTGGGATTCACAGATTTTACCGGATGTTCTGGACTCGACGTTGTTACTGGGGTGGTTCTGCCACGTTGGCATACCCTGCACGAAGTAAGAAGGTACTTCATGTGTGGTTGGTGTGTGTTCTCTGCGACTTCGTGATTTTTTTTTTTTTTTGAGGCATAGTGGTCACGGTCGGGGCAGAAGCAGCCCTGGGCCTCCCGGGAGAAAGCAGCCTGACGGGAGTGTGGCTGGGAGACTCTCTGAAGGGCAGGGGAGCCCTGACGGATAAGGAGGAGCAGAGAGGAAGTAGGAAGGAGAAAAGGGGGAAGCTTGTGCTTCGTCTCCTGAAAACCTGGGTTCTGCTGCTTGCAAAGCTATCAGGTCCCTGTGCAAATCACTCGTGCCTCTTTTCTCACTCGTGCAAGACCACGTCCGTCGATTCTCATGCATTCGATTGTGCATTCTGCCTCTCCCCGCGGGCCCACCCTGCTGGCCCCAAACACGCTTGGGTCGGTGCTCTGGAGAGGCAGCACCGCATGTGGGGGCTTGGAATTCCAGCTGCGCTACCCAGGGGCTGTGTGGTCTTGGCCAAGTTACTTAACCTCTCTGAGCCATAGTTTCCTCAGCTGTGAAATGCGGACAATAATAGGACTTAATGTTTTTTTCGATGAGTGTATTAGAGTTCCCTAGAGAAACGGAGCTGATAGGATGTGTGTGTGTGTGTGTGTGTGTGTGTGTGTGTGTAATATATAGGAAATTATGAATATGTGTGTATTTATATGGTGAGGGAGAAGGGGAGGGGAGAGAGAGAGAGAGAGAGATGGGTCGATGGTAAGGAATTGGCTTATGTAATTACGGAGGCTGCAAGTCCAGAATCTGGGAGGACCAGCAGGCTGGAGACCCAGGCAAGAGTCAGTGTTGCAGTTTGCATCTGAAGGTAGGCTGCTGGCAGAATTTCCTCTTCCTTGCGGGATGTCGGTCTTTTTCTTAAGGCCTTCGACTGATTAGATGAGGCCCACCCACGTGGTGAACAGACATCTGCTCTACTCAGTCTACTGATTTAAATGCTGATCGCATCATAAAAACACCTTCACGGCAACATCCAGACAGGTCTGAACAAATATCAGGGGACCGTGGCCTAGCCAAGTTGACAACGTAAAATTAACCACGCCAAGGAGTGAACATCTATAAGAAGCTTAGTATGGTGCCTGGTATACACAGCAAGTGTGCGCTCAGCGTTTATTAAGGAGATAAAGGTCTCCCCATTCTGTAGAAGGCTGTCCCGGACCGTGCCATCTACACCTCTTTCCCAGATTTCCCTGAGCCCCGACTTCTCAGAGGATCGTTCCCCCCGTGCTGCCTCCATTTCTCGACCCACTGCAGTCCTGCTTCTGCCTCCCCCTCACTCTCCTGAGACAAACGTCACTCATTTCCCCAGCAGCTGCATGATCATGCGGTCACATGACCTCCTCATCCTGTGGGACGTCTCTGCAGCATGTGGTGGCTTCCCCTCCTCTGCAGAGGGTCCCCCTCCTCCCTTGGCACTTAGACTCGGTGTCCCCCTGGGTCCTCCTCATCTGCCAGCCCCGGGGCCCTGCCCTGCACCGAGCCCATCTCTTACTTTCCCTGCAGTCGCTGGGGCGTCTGGCTGCTTCCCACACTCCCGCAGCTCCCTGTGTGCCCACGTCTCATTCCCTGCTGTTCCTGTCTCCCTGTCTGCTGGACATCTGTTTCCGGATGTCCTACACGAGACCCCAAAAAACATTCAACATGCCTAAAACTGAGACCCATCGGCCCCCCTCCCTCCAGCCCCTCTCCCTGTTCATTTCTGTGTGTCGTCTCTTGATGGAGGGGGTCCTCCCCCAGACTGTCACAGCGAAGCCTCAGAGTCATCCGCAGTGTGCTTTTTGCTCCTCCTCTCCTCCTCCCCCACAGCCGTGTCTGGTCCCTCGCCAAGCCACGTGGACGTCAGGCCAGGCTTTCTCCGACTCACCCTCTCCCCTCCATCTCTGTGGTGCCTCTGCCTCGGTTCGAACACTCTTCTCCTTTCTGGCCAATCCCAGCAGCTGTCTGACTGCCTCCTGACCCTCCCTCCCACCCCCGGGTCTCCGTGATGTCTGCCGTTCACCTCCAGAGACCACTTTCCCACGCGGAAAGTCTCAGAGAGACGCACGGCGGCGAGGCCGGCCCTGCCCATCTCTCCCCTCATCCCCGGCCACTGGCTTCCGCGCTCTCTGTCGCTACCTTTCCTTGGGGTGCTGAGGACCCCCTCATTGCACGTCACTTTGTGTGAGCAGGGTCTCTCCTTCCAAATCCCTTTCTCCATCCCCTAAGCAGTGACTGGGGCACAGCGGACATCCTGCAGTGGTACTAGGAGCATGTAAGGGACACAGTCTTATTATCTGTGGCCTTGTTGACTCTTACTGATCCTCGAATCCTGATCATCAAGACCAGGGCCAACAAAAATCTTTGTCAAGTAAGTGAATCAGACAAGGGTCATTTGGTTGTTTTAAAGGTCAGGGCATATTAAGATATTATAGTAACATTTGTACTGAAGATGACTATGTACGTAGGATTTACCTGTACGTGTCTGTGATCACGTGCAATAAATAGATGATGCTCTGAGCTCTTGTCTAGAGAAACCACAGTCATATTGGATTCTCTTCAACCTGGAGCTTCCGTCCTTGCCGCTGTTATCCTCCTATGATCCTATCCACTTCTGCCTCCTCTTTTTCGAATGACTGTATTTGAACTTGGATGAGTAGGACTGGGAATACGAAAGGTTATGTTGAATAACACGGGTTTGAACTGCACGGGTCCACTTATGTGTAGATTTTTTTTTTTCAGTAAATATCCAGTCAGCCCTCTGTACCCCCAGGTTTTGCAGCCATGAATCAGAAACGGTATTTTTCAGTCTGTGATTGGGGGGGTCTGCAGATGTGGCCGGCCCTGTGCGTCCTTCTGCACCACTTTATACAGGGACATGAGCAGCCACAGGTTTGGGTAACTCAGAGGGGTCCAGGAACCAATCTCCCGTGATTCTGAGGTATGACTAAGTTTTGGGGGAGTCAGACGTTAAAAAAGGATTCTCTACTCTGCAGAGAGGATCAGCCCCCTTAACTCTTACGCCATTCAAGGGTTAACTGTACAGTGACGCTTTCTCAAGGGATTCACACACGTAGATGTCATCACAACGTGACACAGGTCTGTGGAAGCAGCATCCTCGCTCTCATTCCTTTATCTGGTCTACAGCTCACAAATAACAAAAAATTCACTTTGAAAAATGTTGATCCCTGTGGCGGGCTGAATAATGGCCTCTTAAAGTTCCCTTTATACCTCCCTGGACCCTGTAAATATTGCTTCGTGGTTGTACGGGACGTGATAAAGTTAAGATTCTTGAGACGGGGAAATTCTCCGGGATTCTCCAGGTGGGGCCCCTGTAACCACGTCGATCCTGGTAGGAGGGACGCAGGCAGGGTCGTGATCGGAGAAGATGGCAATGTGACGATAAGACGCGGAAGTTGGAGTGATGCTCTTTGTACACGGAGGAGGTGGCCACGAGCGAAGAGATGGGGCCTCCCCTCGGCGCCTCCAGAAGGAACCAAGGGCCTCCCCTCGGCACCTCCAGAAGGAACCAACCTGGCTGACATCTCGGCCGGAGCCCAGATGTATTCCGAAAAGGAATACATCTGTATTGTCGTAAGCCCCTCAATTTGTCGTAATTCGGTACAACAGTGACAGGAAACGAGCACAAAACAGCCATTGGTGAAGCCTCTAAAGTTACTCAGTCCTCGATTTTCTCCTTGGAGAGAATCCCCCTGGCACTGAGCCTTTCCCCATTGGGAGTCTTCATTGTGTAGCTGATCTAATTCCATGTAAATGGTCTTTTTAACTTAGCATCTACTGTGAAAAACGTGACTGCCAATGTTCGGGCTACAACAGATTGTATGTGTGCAGAGAAAAAGCCAACATTTGGATAGTCATTCAAAAACAATCAAATGAATTAAAACGTGTTTTCTGAAAACTTTATCTTTAAGATTGGATGGACATTTTCAGAGAAACCATATGTCCTTTAACTTAACGAAACTCAGTGGAAGCCTACATATTTCATAGGGTTTGTTTTTTACTATTATATTTCATAAATAGTATTATTTAAGTAGAGATTGTTTCCATTGCATTAGAAGTTCTGAGGCAGTATCATCAGATCAGGGGGAAAATCAGAACACATCTTAAGCGCATAACACTATTTACTAATTAACTGCTATTTTTGATTAATTCAAATACAATAATCCCTTCAAACCAGTTTAACACTTTAAATGATCTACTTAGAGGTTCGTTTAAGTAATCGCAACTCCAAAGTGTTTAACAGCCAATTCGTGAATCCGTTAAAAAAAATTTCACCCGAGTGTCAGCAAACTGTGTCCCAAAAGCTAAGGATGGTTTTTACATTTGCACACGGTTGAAGAAGGAATCCAACGAAGAGGAATATCTCATGACACATGAAAAGTAAATGAAATTCAAACGGAAGCTTCGCTAAAGAGAGTTTTATTGGATGCTATTGTCCAATATTGAATGTTTTCATCCCCCCTACAAAATTTATATCCCTCATCGATAGTGTTTGGAAGTGGGGCCTTTGGGAGGTGATTAAGCCTCGTGAATGGGATTCGCATCCCTATAAAGGGGACCCCATGGAGATCCTTCACCCCTTCCTTATAGCGAGAAGACGTCATCCATGAACCAGGAAGCAGGTCCTCACCGGGCACTGATCACGATGCCACCTTGATCTTGGACTCCCCGGGCTCCAGCACTGTGAGAAATGAGTTTCTGTTGTTTATAAGCCTCCCAGTCCATGGCATTTTTTTTTTATAGCAGCCCAAAGAGACTGGGGTGTTGGAACATGGCCATGCCCATTTGTTTGCACATGGGCTATAGGAGTCCTGTCTCACTACACCCGCAGAGTCGCATAGCTGTGACAGACTACATGTCCCCACAAATGGAACATATTCCCTGTCTGGCCTTATTCCAGAAAGATTTTTGTGATCCCTGATCTAAAATGCATCCCACAGGGACGCGCTTACCATTTTAGTATGAGAATGCAAATAGACACGGCCCTGCGCAGGGGCCGTACCTGACTCAGCCTCCGTTCCTGCCTCCTGTTATCCGGGCCGACCTCCAGCGCGGAGCCAGAGTGGCTGCTGACGCTCAGAATGATAACACCTTCCGTGCAGGGCAGAGTTTCAAACTCTGTAAAGAAAGATGAAATTCTTTTTTAGTTCCGTGGGATGTCTGTGTGAAAAATAAGTCCACATTTTAACACTAACCGGACTACGTCAATCCGTGGCTGCTGGATAATTGAACATGTATTCTTAGGAGAGAGAGACCATTAGAGAGTCCGTATTTGTCGTTGACATTTATTGCAATTGCCTGTTTTTTTTTTTTTTAATGGCTGCGGTTGTCTTTTAATTTTTTTTTCTTTCGCAACAGGCAGAGAATTTTTCATTGTAGAAATTAGCATCTCTGTATTTGAACCCACGTGTTCATTGGAGGGTGACCTAATAGATGAACATTCCCTGAGAACGTCAAGTTGAATTTTGTCGAATATGCTGCAGCCACGTGAATTGGCTAATGGTTATGAGTACCCTCAGGGAAAAAAAAAATTTTTTTAAGAAGCGCCAGTTGCATGTGCTAGACTCGAAACTCGACTGTATTGACCTGTGGTGCCGAAGCCGCTGTGTTCAAATGCCCCTTGACGTATAGTTAAAACGCCCCTTGATGTATAGTACGAGAGAGGACTCCATTTAGTGAGTCTTAAGTCTTTTCCTTTGAGGAAGCAATAGATGACTTTAATTTACGGTTTTCTAATGATACTCTCTTCTGAAGAGTGGTACGATGCCAGTGCCGTGCCCCAGGTGTCAGGGTGTGTCTGAGGGGATGCAACAAAGGGGACACACACAGCTTCTTATCGATCAGGTGCAGGGGGCCCGTCTGACCCAGATGGAGCTCTGTCGCTCGTGGTGAATGCCATTCAGATGAGGCTTTCTGGACCGTGAGCGATGATTATGTCAGCTCGCTTTCACAAGCATGTACGCTCTCTCTCCTTTAACTGGGACAGCAGATGGCCGTCCAGTGTTCTGGGTTGTCAGACTGCGATCTGACTTGCTGCCCTGGGGAATGGGCCCTTGTGACCAGGCAAACCAGGTCAGTGGTTTGAATTTAAGGTGACCGACTGACATCAAGTGGCAAAGAAATCAAGATTGTGTGTGTGTGTGTGTGTGTGTGTGTGTGTAGTGAAACTACATAAGGTTTACCTTCTTAGCAAATTTTGCGTGTATGCTAAAGTACTGTTAAGTATAATCACGTCGTTATATCTTAGATCTTCAGTTTTTATTCATCTTGCATAACAAATTTTGTGCCCCTGGACTAGCATCTCCCCATTTGCCCCCACCCCCCACCCCTGGTAACCATCACTCTCCTGTGCTTCTATAAGTGCAACTATTTTAAATTCCACATAAAAGTGGGATCACACGCTCTTTGTCATTCTGCACCTGGGTCATTTCACTGAGCATAAGGCCCTCTAGGTTTATCTACAGTGTCCCAAAGGGACAGATAAAAAAAAAAAAGATTTAAGATTCCTTATGGGATGACGTTTCTACTGTTTAACGATACCTTAGGTTGCTTGATTCGAATCCTCTCATTCTAATGAGATGACAGGAATAAAAGCATGTTCTAAGTGAAGCTGCCTCGTAGAATCCAGTTTTAACTGCCTTCCCAAAACGCAGCCTGCGGAGCGTGTGTGGGTTGCTATAGAAATGGTGATTACTGAACCAGCTTCTTCTCACGTATGGTGCGTATGTATCAGGCACTAGCAAGGCCCACTCGTAGTGGGCCTGGAGTGGATTTGTCTCTGCTTCTCGTGGTGATGATGGTGCTGGACTCACCAAATGAGTCCTTTTGGGTAAGTCCTGGCCAGCCTGCCCTTGAAGGTAGAGCCTGATTTGAAATACGGATCTAAGATTTTGTTCCATGTCATTGTTTTTATGGAGGGAGGAGGGGGCGGGAGTTCTTAAAGCACTAAATTATGTTGGTAACTTTGGGAAAACGAAAATATCGCTAGCTTATGTTTTCCTCTGTATATCGTGAGCCACACGTCCACATAGAAGATGACATATTGCAGTACTGAAGTGTGATGAGTAAATTACACGATGAACTCCATTACGTCGGGCGAGCACAAGTCCTCTAACAATTAAATTTGCATAATATTAATTTTAGAACCATATGCATCATCTTTCATTTAAAAAAAAAAACAGACTTAACAGCTAAGGGTCTTAAACAAAGCAAGAAGCCAACTTACCTAGCTACGGGGTGATCCGTATATCCTTAAGGAAGATGGTCTGAAATAGTTCTCGCGGTGAAGGCTTTTTCTTAGAAACAAAGAAATAACTCTCAGGAAAAGGCTCTACTTTTTTTCCTCCAGATAGTAAAATTGTCCATAAAAGCGAATCGGGCTTCTATTAGGTATGTAGAGGTGTGTGTGTGTGTTGGGGGGGGGATGGGGATAGGTAATTTTACCTGCATCTTTTCGCCATGATGGACCATTAGCACCACGGCTATGTTCCACCCCACCCCCACCCCGCCCCCCCCAGTCCAGGAGGAGTGGAGTAAGGCCGTGGGGAGGGCGCTTGCAGTGACCTCAGACCATGGACATTTGTTTCTTGGCGTTGCCTAGCAACTCAGAAAACAACCTTGTCACATCAGTCCGTTCCTAAGAATTGTTCAGCCTTTTGTGTTCGTAGCCCTCTCCCCGCACCCAAAATGAGACCTAATTTTCCTAAAGTGTCATTTCATATACGTCTGGAACTTCCAATGCTCAAGTTTTGCTGAAACCGTTTTGGGCTGGCTTTTCAAGTGACGGTTTCACGCCGTGTGATCGTAGAGTGTGTCCATGTCGATCAGTATGTTCCTCCTGGAAGAAAATGTGTCTTATGTTACAGCCACTTATGGAAAGTTCGCTCTGTGGGTCACCTGTCTGTGGGTCACCTGTCTGTGGATCACCTGTCTGTGGTTCACCTGTCTGTGGGTCATCTGTCTGTGGGTCATCTATCTGTGGATCACCTGTCTGTGGGTCACCTGTCTGTGGGTCACCTGTCTGTGGGTCACCTATCTGTGGCAGGTCCGCAGCCTCCTGCCAGCTTCCCCATCACCTGGACGCCTCAGGGCGTCCAGGTGATGGGGAAGCTTGCTCTGCTGTTATGTGTTTGGATTTTAAGGACGGCATCTTACATGCTTGTCCCGGTATCAGCCTGGATGGAAAATAGTAAGAAAGTCAAAGCTGCCATAACTTCTTTTCAGAACCCAACACTTTCAAAATGTCTTCTGCTTTCCGTGAGCTTCACTGAAACAGGTAGCTAGAAGGTAAAAGTGTTTTTGATGCGTTTGACCGTTGCTCTGGTTGTGTCACGGGTGGCGGGAGTGTGGGCAGCATGGAGCGCAACCGTTAAGACACCTTGGACTCGGACCCTGGCTCCTCCTCAGATTGCTAGCTGTGTGATCTGGAGCAAGCCTCCGTTTTCTCATCTATGGAATGGGAATAATGACGGTCCTCGTCCCTCCCTCACAGAAGTGCTGTAGGTCGAGAACACCTAGCACAGGGCCCGGCACTTGGTAAAGCGCTCCCTGCGTGTTAGCCGTTGTTGGTATAATCGTCACTGCTCATATTTAGTTTCTGCACTTTGGATGGAGCAGGATGCAAGAGACTAGGATGGGCACAGGGAAGTCCTAGTGTCTTTCCATTTACTCTGCCATGCCCCGGGCTGGCATGCCCTGGGCGTCCAATCCGATGGGCCGGTTCCCAGGCTGTACCAGTTGTTCCGTATTTTGACTGTCATTGCCATTCCCCTGTTTCTAAGATGACTCTTAAAGTTCAGAATAAGTAACGCCTTTTCGTTCGGGTCACGTGATTTGTGTGCAGAGCTGGCGTTTCGCCAGGGCGGGAGCCCCTCTGGCCGGCCGGCATCTGAACTCTAACCCACCCTGCTCTTGTCCTTGGTCTCGACTCAGCGCCCTTGGCCTTCACAGCAGCCAGGTGTGTTGTCCTCACTTGACGGGGGGAGGAAACCGAGGTAGGAGGCTTGGGACGAACGAAGGTTCCGGACGTCCAGGCTCCCCTGAGTAAGCTCCCGTCGCTTGCCCAGCTGAAGCCCGTAGACCCCAAGGGTTTCTGTGGGGTCTGGGAATTGTCCAGTGGGATTTTTAATCCTGGGATTCTGAGGATACTTTTTTTTTTTAAACTTAACATGAGAAACATTCTGTGTCATCTGGATTCAGTACAGAATTTTCCCAGTTGCATTGTGCTGTGATTGACATGGACAGCACCGTCTAAGGGATACAGCATAAGGACTGGACTCACATCTATGGAGAAATGATGGCCACGGTGACTTTAGTTAACACCCATCATCTCGTATGGATACCAAAAAAAAAAAAATAGAAGGAGAAAAAGAAAAAAGCTTGTTCTTGTCATGAGAACTCGTAGTGCCTCCTTCCAGCACCTCTCACATACACCAGGCAGCGGCGTTAACTGCAGTTACCGTGCCGTGCTGTCCATCCCCAGGACTTACAGCCGCGAATTGGTACCTTTGAACCACCTTCATCCAGGTCCCCTCCCCCCGCACCCTCCCATTCCAGAAATTAAAACCATCAGATACTTTCACGGTGTGAATTTCCACTTACGGATAGATTGGTGACAGGATAGGACCGCTACGAACTGAACGGCGGTAACTGTCACCCATCGAGGATGCGACCCCCTGTGTGAAGGACACGGGAAATCCAAGCATGCTGAAGCAGGAAGATTTTGTGGGAACTTCAGCTAGAGAGAGGTGGGGAGAAGTGGATGGTAGGTACAGCTAGTCGAAGGAGCCTCGCCCTAGGCAAAGTCAAGTTTAAGCTGCAAGTAACAAGTTCCCTTCAGTTATATGTCAGTCAAGGACTACATCCGATGGATGGTTTCAATTTGAATTTTATTTTGAAACTTCGTAGCTTGTTTCTGTTTCTTTTCCAACTTTGTTTAGGTTTTGTGTTTTTGCATGAGCTGTAAGCTCTTTTATGTTAAGACATCCTTCACACATTATGGTTGTTTAAAATAAGCTCAACACATAGTACGGGATTTTTTTTTTTTCTTTTGAAAGTGGTTTTGTCCGTTAATCAGGTCTGGAAATCATTGGTATATAAGGGAGTCCTGGCTTGGGATCTAGTTGAGGCAAAGCTTCAACACTCAAGATTTAATTTTTAAAAAATGTACATTACCGGGAAAACTTAGATAGGTGATTCTATCTTTTAGGATAGCCTTTCACCTCTTAGTAGCTCTGCACTTGGGCAAGGGAAGAGGAACCCCAGCCCTAAGACCCCCATTTTGGAGAGTCTCGCTCTGGCCCTCATCCAGCTGCACCCTTTCCCATGGGATAAGGTGTCCACTGATCCAAATGGATGTGGACCCTTGAAGCCAAGCCCCCCTTTCTATAACATTCTCCTGGTGTTCCCTCCCCAGACACGCCTAGGCTGGCTTCCAGGCCCTGTCCCCCGGGGTCCACCTCCCGAGGTGGAGACTTCTCCACCCTCATACACAGCCACATGCACACCCCTAGGCCAGAGGCACGGCCAAGGAGAGGTTGCTGGAGAAATGGACTTGGGTGTATCCCACGGCTGGGGCTGAGTTGGAAGCGGGGTTGGTCACAAGCTAACTCTGCTTTCGCATGTCCTCTTAGGAATAAAAGAATTTGACATTGGACCCTGGCCTTCAGGTTATGTTATGGCAAAGTTATGGGCGGAGAAGAAGACAGATTTACTTAACAACGTGATTGCTAACTTCTCTGCCCCTATGCTTCTAGCCTTACAGGGTTGTGTCAAGCACCTAGCACGTTGCCGGGCATGTTTGAGTTCTTAACATCTTGGTTCTTTTTGCCCCCATCCCTTGACTCAGCTCTTTAAAATCGTTTGTGTGCATGCACACAGTTGTTTGTGTGCAGACACACGTGTGCAAGCATGCACAGAGCACACACGTAGTACAAACCCAGTCTGCACAGAAGGAGCTTCGTGGGAGGTGTGTGACACGTCTCGGGGAAGGGGTCGTACGTGGCAGCCCATGGTGACATCTCACGTGTGACTCAATCGAAGGGCAAGGGGGGAATTGGATCATTTGGGGGGAAAGCATTGTTTGGTGGACTCATTCTCAGCGGAAGTTGTCCGTCAGCAAAATGGGTGTTTTCATCACTGTTCCCAGCACAGCCCAGGAGGTGCGGGAGCTACAATCTCTCTCCGCCAGAAAGAAGCGGAACCTGTGCCCGGTGCCCACGCACGATGCCGGGGAGGGGAGGAGGTGACGCAAAACCCAGCTTCCTTCAGACTTTCACTCCCCTTCCTCTTCTGGCGTATCAGACTTCTGGGCACTCCTGCTTCTATGCCAAGGTTTAATATGCCCTAATAGAATAATGGCCTGGGCGTGCAGAACAGCCACCGAGTGAGTCCCGGATATGTCCGCTTGGGCCCGCCCAGTCGATACGGGGGCATTTGTTTGCTCGTTGGGTTTTAATTTACTGCCAACATTTAAAAATCGAAGGATGTGCCACGGACTTCTATTCTTGGCTTCCCTTTTTTAAAAAAAAAAATCAAACCATTCATTTCAGCAAATATTTATTGAGCGTCCTCTTTGTGCCAGACGTTCCTCTGTTCTAGGCTCTTGGGATAAAGCGGTGACGACACAATGCAGGGAAAGTCCGTGTAATTGTGAAGCTTTTGTTCTAAGTGGAGACAGGGAAACAGGTTACTTCGGATGGTATAGGTGTTGCAAGACAGTTAAGCAGGGGGAATGACCAGTGGGCCAGAGTATTTGGAGAGGTGACATTTGAGCTGAGATCCTAAACTAGGAGCCCAGCCTGGGTATGTCTTGTCGTGGGAGCAGAACATTCTGGGCAGAAAAAAAAAAAAAAAAAAACAGTCAACACAAAGATTTTAAAGTTGGAACCAACTTGCCCCCGCCCCCCCCCCCAAGCAGCCATTTCACTAAGCAGCACTGTCCCCGGAAACAAAGATAACATCGTCCTTAATAGGTCCTTGGAAACTGTGACTTGAAGCAAAACGACGTATAAGGAAACCAGCTGTACCATCGGATGATGGACACAAACAAGAGTGCAGCTCCTCCAGCATCTCACCAAGGTTACAAGGAAACGATGCTGAATGGAACGTTACTACTGGAGGACCCGCCGTATTTCAGTTCGCCAGCTCCTGGCCTGTCTTCCGACAAGTGACTAGAATCTGTCTTAAACATATTAAAACTATTTCTGAAGTTGCTTCAAGCGCTGGCTGGATGCCTGGTTGATAACAGCAGGCATCATGGTGGGAATAGCCTTAGGGATTTCTGAAAGAATCGCCGTACCCTCAAAATGCAAATAATGTAGAGCTTAGCTGCTCAAAGTGTGGTCGGCGGATGGGGAGCCCATTAGAACTGCAGAGTCTCCTGCCTTACTTCAGGCCCGGCTGGACCAGAATCCACATTGTAAGCAGATCACCCCTGTAAACAAGCTCTTGAACAAGACCGGGTGAAGAGCATCTCACCGCCTTCGCCTTCGTCTATGCAAAGGCATCGCCTTTAATTTGGGAGAAAAGTTTGCCAACGTCTCCATTACGCTGTTCCTCGTTTCGAGCCGATTTTTCCAGTGCTGGGGATTAGTGGCTCTGCCCCCCGGAATTCTGGTCTGTTTCCCCCTCCCCAGCCCTCCCGAGATGTCAGTGCAAGATGGAGCTTGGATGGAGTGGGGAATGAACAAAAGTTCTCTCCATGTGGGCCTCATTAGCCTGTGCTCTGATTGTACTTTCTGGAAAATGCATGAATACCTGTTGTAAATTCAGAATTCTCTCATTAAATTTTATTAATGCTATTATGTGTCCTACTACTTCTGGCTGCCTACTTAAGGCATAAGCTCTCCATAACTCTGCTAGAATCTTTATGGTGTCCCATTACTGCTCTCTCCTAAAACCTGTTTTAATAATTCTTGTAGTAACTCGGCTAAAGCTTAAAGAAGGGACAAATCAGTTGCTTAGATTATATTTATTTTTAATAATCTGTTCCTCAAAAATTACCCTAAAAATACCCAGGAAACACGTTGTAGCTGAATACAGATTCATTTCTTGTTTTAATTTCGAATAATTCAACATATCCATGGTTTTACATTTCAGACAGGAGGACGTTGGTTACAACAAGTCGCCCTTAATTTTATTCTTGTTTAAACCAGGGCTGAAATGTCCTCGCCCGAAGCTATAAGCATCCAGCCATCTGTACATAACTTTGGCTCTCCAGTTTTATTGCTTTCAGCAAGCACGAGTAGATAATTGACCACCAGGTAAATGCTTCGCTTTTGTAATTAATAAGGAATGTTCCTCCTCGTGGATTTCATGGAAAAATAATTCCAAAGAAGGAAACATAGCTATTCAAAGGCATAGACTTCAATTTGGGAGAAAAAAAAAGAAGGCTACTCCACAATATCATAAGGGTAGAAATTATGACTGTTTCAGCTCTAATGATGAATGTCACTTATAGGCTGATGGATTCTTCTCTTCTGATTCTAGTGAGCGAGCCTGTCCAAGTTCTGTTAAAGCATGCCATAAAAGAGACTTAGAGCTTGAAATTCCTAAAGGTACAGCTGGTAGAAAAATATAGCAGAGGTCGAAGCTTAAGATAATACAAATGAAAGCCTGGAAAAGTAAGTTTCTAGAGAGGTTCAGCACAGCCGGGGATCGGGAGCGGCCCTCGGATTAAAGTGAACAATAGCAATGATCCTAATAGTAATAAGCACTGGCTGTGGCTCTTAAGATTGTTCCTCAAACGAGCTGCTGCCCGTCCCAGGCCAAGAGTCACCGCAGTCCCAGCGAGGAGAGGGCCAATAACCGTGGCCAACAGCCGAGAGGTGAGACAACCAACCGTAGGTCCCTGCTGTCCAAGTGCGTGTCTGTGTCTCATCACCTCTCACCATAAATGTCCCAAAATACTTCACAGTGACAATTTCGGTGTGATGGTAGAAATGGCTATAGTGCACCTTTGGATCGGTAGACCTTATTTTGAGGTGGGTTTTCTGAGTGGCTGTGGATTTCAATTCTTCATGGGTTTCAGCTCCGAAATCTAGTGGAACTCACTCCCGCTTCTCTCAGGAAAAATACATCCGGGCGTGTTAGCCGCACGGAGTTAGAAAGGAGCACCAGGGGCAGGCGAGTTTGCAGGCCTGAGTCAGAGCCTGCCCCGTGAGGACTGAGGACCGGCCCTGGGAGAGCTCCGGGGGTGGGATGTGGGGGTGTGGCAGAGGGGAGGGGGTGGCGAGCCCTCTGACCAGCTGCGCCTCCACTTACAGGCCCCCCAGGGCTGACGGCGTCGGGAGCCCTGTCCAGCCCTCAGCAGGCGGACCCTGGACTTCTTTACAGCTCCTGCCCAGCCACCCCGTCCCTCCCAGCCCCCTGCGCCCCCATCCCACGCCTCGCATCTCACAGGCCCGCGTGCGTGGGATTCCATCTTCTTTCTCAGTGCCCCCTCCCCGTGCCCCCAGCTGACAGCCCTGCCTGTCCTTCAAAGCTCAGCTCATGCAGAAGCCTGGTCCACCCACCCACTCCCTCCTGGTGCTTCCAAAGCAGCTGTGTGTTCTTTCGTCGGTAGCCTTTCTGGCTCCCACCAGTGTCCCCAGCACCACCGCTGGACAGAGGGCCCTCCAAGCTGGCCATGGGGACCTGTTAGCTGGGTGGAGCGTGTATGTGTGTGTGTGTGTGTGTGTGTGTGTGTGTGTGTGTGTGTGTGCGCGCGCGCGCGCGCGCATGCGCGCATGCATATCTGTGTGTGTCCACACGCTCAGCTTGCCACCGGTGTGACTGGGAGGTATTTGGAAAGCGTTTCTGATTTACATGCCACGTTGTGACAGGCAGAGGTGACGCAGCGATCCGGTCAGGTGGCTTGCCCTCCAGTAAGCAGGAACTGGGACGCGAAGCATCCAGCCCATTCCCTCCGGGTCCCCTTCAGCCTAACCCAGCATCCGCTCCATTCAGAGAGCAATGACTCAAGACTCTAATCTGGGGAAAAATGTAAAGCAAAGAATGCAAGGCCACTTCCTGGCTGACACGGAGATACCCGCCCGGCAGGCCTGCCCTTGTGGGGAAGCTGTGTAGGAACGAACGGGGTGTGGAGTGTTTAGCCAGGAGCCACACAGGGCACGGGGTCCCCGTGTGCAGGGACACCCGCCCGTCGCCAGCGCTCCTTCCTCTCCCTCGAGGGAAGCTTCTGCACCGAGCACAGAAACCCTCTCGCTCACTTCCCGTGTCCACCGATCGTCCCCTGTGTCTGCTCCCTCAGTGGCCCTGCAGAAGTAAGGGACGCTCTGAGTTGGCATGACCACCTCTGGGTTCGTGTTGTTCAGAGAGAGCGAGAGTCCACCTTAGGCATCTTGGCTCTGACACTCGTTTTGGAAACCTCCCGGCTGGTATGTCTGTCTAACCGGGACTGACACCATCTGGAGCCGTGATTCGCCCCGTGGCACGGGAAGGTCAGACGGTGAGGTGTGTGCGGCCGTCCGGCTTCCCTCGGGCGCGATTGGAGCGATGGGATCGGTGGAGTTGGTGTGCGAGCTCAGAGGCGTCACCACGCACCTTTCCATCCGCATTTGAAGGTTGCTATGGCGACCGATAGGCCCTAAAAGCAGCCCCAACTATTGTTTCTTTCTTCAGGGGGAAGGAAAAAAAAATCCGTGATTGCCACCTCTGCGATGTGTGCAGTCAAGCAAGGCCGGGATTTGCAGCCCCGAGGGTAGAATATTTGGTGCACGGTCGGTGCGTTTAGTTCTCGAGCAGACGGGGCCACACACGTGGCCGTCTCTGGTGGCGGATGATTGTGGGAGGGAGCTGAGCCGGGCAGGAGTACGGTGGGCACTGGGGCAGAGCAGTCGGTGCCCAGTGATGTCTCCTTGCTAGTGGGCAGGGTGGGCATGCACGTGGCGGTTCAGGGCCCAGCCAGGGCTCTCCCTGGCCTCTGCTGCCAGCCTCCATCACGGTCCTCAAAGCAGGCAAGACTGGTGACAGCCCAACAACCTCGGATCACAGGTCTGCTCCTCGGAACCATACAGAGTCGTCAGACGCCGGCAGGAGAGGCTGCGACTGACGGGAGAGCAGAAGCAAGGTCGTCGGCATCAAAGACGGATGGACCAACCTGGGTGCCCTGCTCTGCTCCCTGACCTCCGGGAGGCCTCTGAGGAGTTACGCAGCTCCCCCGGCATCCTCATCCGGGAAGGCAGGATAAGTCCAGCTCTGCAGGGTCATTGTGAGAAGTGTAGATAATGTGCCGCCAGCCTCCTGTGTCCGGGGGCTTCACATCTGCAGATTGGAAACAGTATGTGATTTTATCTGTGGTTGGGAGTCTGCAGATGCTGAGGGCCAGCCTAGGCATTGGTCTGCGCCATTCGATGTAGGGGATTTGAGCATCCTCGGATTCTGCTATCAGCGGAGGTCCTGGAACCCATCTCCTATGGATACCGAGGGACAGCTGTCTACAAAACGCGTCTCCTGTGACTAAGCTACATGGAAAGTGCTCTCTCGTTAATGTTGACTACGACTTACAGGAACACCTGGACGACGGCACACACACACCTGCACTTAACCTGGGTTCCCCAGCGTCAAGATCAACTTAAAAATATCCCATCTAAGCAAGATTTCCCGGATCAAAATTTGCAAAGATGGGACCGAGGAATTAACTTAAAAAAAAACAAAAAACAAAAAACAAAAAAAAAAACTTGGCCCAGTGATTCTGATGTAGCCAGGGTCTCATTCCACGTAGGATACGCACTTTTTTGCTTTTGCAGATGAAAACTACAAGCGTTCCTGGATTCCCAACCCCCTTCTTTGCACTTCCCCCCCACCCCCTCAGGCTACCCTGATTCTCCTACACTCCAGAGGCTTCTGCGACAATTATCTGTGGAAGCAGCGACCTTTGATTAAATGGTTCAAGGGAATTTGCTAAGTAAGGAAAGCGAAGAAATACTCACAATTAAAAGTTGTGCAGCTTGCCCCTGAAGGAAGTTAAAATGAACTTAAGGAGAGCTGTTTGCAGCCCCGAGGTGACAACTGAGCCGATCGGGCCGCCTTAATGGGTTACAAAGGTGACGTTTAAGGCGACGTGTCCACTACGCTTAAGCCTTAGGTAGGAGTTTAGTGTGCCTGGAGCTGAAGGTTTTTTTTGTTTGTTTTTTGTTTGTTTTCTGCACCCCGCAGGAACGTGGCTGAAGAGTGGGCTGGGCCTCGTGCACCAGGAAGGCAGCCAGCTGACGTGGACCTACATTGCCCCTCAGCTGGGTTACTGGGTAGCAGCCATGTCTCCGCCCAACCCAGGTAACAGGGCCCCAGCACCCGGGGTCACGAGGCGCGATGGCCTTGAGGGGTCAGGCCGAGGACACGCTTTGGGGAACAACTTCGGTGGGGAGAGCACATCTTACTCCCAAACAGTCGAGGGTCCGAACTCTCAAAGGGTGACCCTGAGGTGTTTCATGGGGCCGGGGTAGCTCTGCTCGGAACTCTCCCGTCTAGGATGAGAATAACGTGTAGAAAACCGTCACGTCCCGTGTCTCTGTTTTCCTCGGACAGCTGCCACGGGAAATTCTTAATCCAAAGCGCACAGAGGCCGTGCAGACCTCCTCCCTCATTCCTGAAACAGCTGAGGCCGGGTGGAAGCGGGCATGCAGGGAAAGGCATTCAGCAGAGGGGCCTGAGGAAAGCCATCATCGGCGGCTTCTTGGGGCCAAAAGCTCGATGTGCCTTTTCCGACAGGCTTCAAAGCCAACTAGCTGCTTTGCGTTTGAAAAGAATATTCTTCTCCGTTTAGGCAATGTGAATGAACTTGTATTTTTCAAAATGTGACTGGAAGTTTTTGTTTTTGTTTTTGTTTTTAAACCTATATACCCTAATTTATCCCAAGGAGTATTCTAGAATTGCATTTCAGAACAGTCACCTCAGGCAGTGATGGCTGCCTTTGCTCAGAATGCCTTTGGAATCTGTGTCACTCACTGGGACTGTGTTCATTGGTGAAACTTCTCACTGATGGCAAATCTTTAGGCTCAGAGGGTCCCTTTGATTTTTCTTAGATACACCTAAAAGTCACACACCTCCCAGTCTGGTGAATAAAGTAGGTGACTGAGGCCAGGTCAAAATGTGCTGTGATTGAAAGGTGTCTCTTCTGAATTAACCTTGAAGGCTGTGCCAGAATGGGGGTCTAAAATATTTTAGTCCTGGATTTGTCACCGGAATGGACACTGAGGCTCCCAAAGTAACTAATTTGATGGAGGCCATTCCTAGGTAGGTGTTGAAAACCCTGTCACCGTTTGCTTTATAGCCTTGTACTAAGAAAACAAACACTTTATGTCTGTATTTGTAGAGTGTGTGTTTTCCTCTATGATATCATCCTCGTAGCATTATAGGCATGAACTAGATACAGAAATGCCTCAGTCTCCAAATCTGGAATATCATATGACGAAGAGTAAGGATGGGAAGAAAAGAAATTCTTCCAGTACCAACGTAGAGGCCACAAAGCCCGTGCATTTAAAGTTCACTTTTATTTTAGATCTATTTTAGACAACTTTGGCTATCAGCTTTCCCATCATTCAACAGATTAAGAGATACTTTTGTAAAGAGGGGAGAAAGAGCTGCTGGATGTAGGTCCTCTGAAGCTTCCTAGCAATGAAGGGAGAGGGAAGGAAGCTATAAAAAGCATGCATGGCACCGTCCCTGATGGCATTTGATGTAGAAACACACATTCATGCCCTCACCAGCCATCACTTCTATTGAAACAAATCACAGTGATGCTGTGCCTTCATGAGCCCAAAATAAACAAGAAATAATTAGGGTTTCCCGCTTTCATTCTCTGGTGCAAAAGGAAGTGAAGTATGGCTGTAAATTGTATAAAGATCTCCATTGACGGCCGTTAATACGATAACATGTGAAGTGCCTAAAAGAATCAAGCTTCAGTTATCTGGATGTGATTTCTGTGTGTACCTCAGATTTTTATGATGACCCCGGCCAAGGCATTGCCTGTGCCTATGGAGGCTGTCTTTGTGTATTTTTTAAAAATGTTTCTCTGAATGATTAAGGCAGAATATAGATGTCAGCTATTTTTCCAGCTTTTGTAATTATTAATTCTACCCCCACTGAACGGAGTTCTATTTGGAAGAGAATGCTGTTATCTTCTGAACTGAAGTAATGTCACTATTTTCAAAAACTAGTAAACCTCCTCGGGTTTATCAAGCTCTTAAGAGATGTGTCACCTTCAAAAGGTTTTCGAAGAAATCTCTCCCTTCGAATCTCAAAAATCAGTAAGTCAATGGGTGATTCTAGTACTGAGCGATCAGAACCGTGCTTCTGTGGAACAATACAGCATTGCATCCCTTCCTTCCCACCGTTGCGGCTCTGCCAGGATACCTGGTCACCAAGAAGGGCCCAGACGCCGTAATTTGAGGAAGTTTTGTGATTGCTGTGGCTCTGCTGTCACCGACATTGATAACATTCTCACACTGTTGAGCAGAAAGAGTCCAAGTGCAAGTACCTCATGGGATTCTTTACAGTGTCAATGAAAGAGAGAGTCTGCTTATCTCTGATAACCTCACCTGTAAGTTCTGGAGAGGTCTGGAGCCACGTAAGCTTAATCACACAGGTTGAAGAGCTATTGTAGAGGAAGATTTTATTTTTAAAAATGGAAGGCCTTGTAGAAACACTGGGCGTACCTGTAATAAGCTGTGGATGCGTTTTAAGGCTTAGTACATTTCTTGTCTACCTCTCAACTGATTTATTTAGGCAGAAAAGCTCTCTCCAGAGTCAGAGCGAAAGTGAGGACGACTCTTGTGACTCTTTTTTCTCCTGCGGTATAAAATCTGAGAGGCCACCTTTCTCACGGTATTATCATGCACCCATTGGCTTTTATTGAAAGTCACGTGTTTAGCGTGCTGCACGAATGTGGCTCTCTTGACTAAGGAGGGACCTTGGGCACACTGTGTGTCGAATCTGTGTATTCAGAGACCACAGCTGCTTCCGTAACGGGGCCGGTGAGCCCTTCTCATCGTAGGGTGACCATCTATCTGAAGGGTATTGGCATCTGGCCTCTCTGCTCCAGGTCCCCAGCCAGGAAGAGTAAAAAAAAAAAATCACATTCTCGTTCATTATCCCTCTTGATGGTTAAAGGTTTTCACGAATCTAAAATCCCCGTTTTTGAACTTGCAGGCCCCGTCGTCACGCAGGACATTACCACGTATCACACGGTGTTCCTTTTGGCCATTTTGGGAGGAATGGCTTTCATCCTTTTGGTTTTGCTGTGTCTGCTTTTGTACTACTGCAGGTAACGTTGTACTGTTTCGGCACTAGCTTTTTTTCCGTTTGGAATTTCTTGTGCAAGGGTTGATATGGAGGTCTTGGGTTTTTTTTTCCTTTTCTTGTTTTCTTTTTCTTTTTTTCTTTTTCTGAACTGAGGTTCTCTTTCTCTCATGAGCAAATGTCTAAGAACTGAACATCATCCGTCTTAACTTGCAGACGAATGAACGGGACACGTGAGGCGTGCTGTGTATAACGTCGCTTAGAATGGGAATTATTTAAAAAAAAAAAAAGTTTGGCCATTGTCCTGGGTTGTTCAGAATATCCTCAACACCGATTAAGAGATATGCTCAAGGGCAAAGCCCTTATGGCATGCCTCCTCTCTTTGGTGTGTGAGAATGTCGATTGTCCATTCTTAGGGAACTGCTTTAGAATGAATCAACTCGGATGTACTTATTTTAAAAAAAAATAATAATAACCCATGGCTGAAATCCTTGGCTTCTGCCTCTCCGAATGGAAGCAAGGCTGAGGAGCGTGGGGTGAGCTGGCTTCTGGCTGCCGATCCGGGGAGGGGTCTCATCTTGTATTTGCGGATGAGGACTTGACTTGAACCTTGACCCCGAGCAGAATCTCTAACCTTGGCGTTCGGTCTGTCTCCTTGATCGCAGGAGGAAGTGCTTGAAACCGCGTCAGCACCACCGGAAACTGCAGCTTCCCGTGGCCTTGGAGAATTCCAAAAGGGACCAGGCCACCTCCATGTCGCACATCAACCTGCTGTTCCCCCGTCGGGAGTCCGGCTTCCCCGGCCCGCTCTCCGTCACCGGCCACGGCCGCCCGGACGGCCCGGGCGCCAAGGAGCTGCTGGGCGGGGTCCACCTGGAGATGATGTCGCCCCACGGGGAGGTGGACCCGCACACCCCCATGCTCAAGCTCTCCTACAGCACCTCCCAGGAGTTCAGCTCGCGGGAGGAGCTCCTGTCTCATAAGGAGGAGGACAAAAGCCAAATCTCCTTCGACACCCTGACCCCGAGCGGCACGCTGGGGAAAGACTACCACAAGTCCGTGGAGGTCTTCCCCCTGAAGTCCAGGAAATCGCTGGAGCGGGAAGGCTATGAGTCCCCGGGCGGCAGTGACTACCGGAGGAGTTACAACGCCATGCTGTCACAGCCTCTGTTCGAGAAGCAGGACAGAGATGGCCAGGCTTCCGTGAACCACGTTCCCACGGGAAGCAAGCTCGCCATCCAGGAACACATGTACCCCGCGCCTTCCTCTCCCGAGAAAGAGCAGCTGCTGGACCGCAGGCCCCCTGAATGCATGATGTCGCGCTCCGTGGACCACCTGGAGAGACCGACGTCTTTTCCGCGGCCCGGCCAGCTCATCTGCTGCAGCTCCATGGACCAGGTCAATGACAGCGTGTACAGGAAAGTGCTGCCCGCCCTGGTCATCCCCGCGCATTACATGAAACTCCCCGGGGACCACTCCTACGTGGGCCAGCCCCTGGTTGTCCCCGCGGACCAGCAGCTCAACATCGAAAGACTGCAGGCCGAGCTGTCCAGCCCGCACGCGGGCATCTTCCCGCACCCCTCCGCCCAGATGCAGGCGCAGCCGCTGTCCTGCCAGGCCATCTCCCAGCAGCACCTGCAGGACGCGGGCAGCCGGGACTGGAGCCCCCAGAACGCGGCCATGTCCGAGTCCCTGTCCATCCCCGCGTCCCTGAACGACGCGGCCTTGGCCCAGATGAACAGCGAGGTCCAGCTCCTGACGGAGAAGGCGCTGATGGAGCTGGGCGGCGGGAAGCCGCTCCCCCACCCCCGGGCCTGGTTCGTCTCCCTGGACGGCAGGTCCAACGCGCACGTCCGGCATTCCTACATTGACCTCCAGAGAGCCGGGAGGAACGGGAGCAACGATGCCAGTTTGGACTCGGGCGTGGACATGAACGAACCAAAATCTGCCCGGAAGGGGAGGGGAGACCCCTTGTCTCTCCCGCAGAGCCACCCGCCCGTCCAGGAGCGTCCGCAGAAGGAGCCGAGGGCGGCGGACAGCACGGCCTACACGCAGCTCGTCTACCTGGACGACGTGGACCAGAGCGGTAGCGAGTGTGGCACCACCGTCTGCACGCCCGAGGACAGCGCCCTGCGGTGCCTGCTGGACGGCTCCGGCCGCCGAAGCGGCAGCCAGCTGCCCAGCCTGCAGGAGGAGACCACCAGACGGACTGCGGACGCCGCCCCGGAGCCCTCAGCCAGCCCGGATCAGGGAGGATCTGCGCACGAGGACGAGGACGAGGATGACGACGACGAGGACGAGGATGATGACGACCAAGGCGAGGACAAGAAGAGCCCCTGGCAGAAGCGGGAGGAGAGGCCCCTGATGGCGTTCAACATCAAATGAGTGGCCGCAGAGCCTCCCGATTGTGGAATCTAACGAAATTGCCAAAAAAATTCCTGCCTACTATGGAAGCGGGTACCCGTCTGGGCAGGGGGGTCGCCGGTGGGCCACGGTCGCTTCCTGCAGGGCCGTGTGCCGTGTAAATGTCAGAACGGAAGTTCAGCTCAGACTCAGCAGAAGGGAGGATGCCAGTGGATGCCCGGCCGCCAGGGAGGCGGCCGACGGTGGTGTCGCCGTGTCCTTCCACGGGCTTGACGTGTCCCCGGCCCTCCCTCCGGACACCGGAAAACCACAAGTGACGTTGCCGGGTTCTGGCGAAATAACCCTGACTCTCCCTCCCTCAGAGTGCGGGGACAGACGGAACTCCTTCTTTGCATTGCTCGAATCCGTTGTATCACGATAACGCTCCTGTGAAGTGACCGACTGAGACGTTAGCTTGGCATGTCGTGTCCTGGGGTGTGCGTTACCTCAAAGGAAAGCTATGCATCTCTGCTCCATGCTCTTACTGCGCTTAGGTTTTTGCTACGTTCCGGTTGCATTTCGGGTCCACTTTTTTTTGTTTGTTTGTTTGTTTGTTTGTTTGTTTGTTTGTTTTTAAACCCATCTTGGTGGTCGAGATTGTATTCCTCCGTTTCCATCTGGTCCACTTCCCGATGGTTTATTTCGGTGTCTCCTTTTCAGGAAGCCTTGCGTGTGTCATCCCTCACACATCCGAGCCTTTTAACGAAACCGTGCTGAAATGTTTTCCATCGGCCGAGAATCCTTCAGTTCTGGTCCCGTTAACGCCAAGTGCCTTTTTTACAGTGACAACAACAGAGTCCCTCACTTTTTCCTCTTTGTGTTTCTTAACTTCCTGTAATGGAAACCTGCCTGGATTTTATAACGTTCTCCAACGATGCCCCTTTTTCTTTAAAGCCGCATGCCGCCACGTGCCCGTTTGTGCGCAGAATTCCCGTTCCCGCGCTGTGTACTCGAGTTCTCCTGTGTGACGTGGGTTCTGTTTAGCTAAGATAGACTAGAGGACTCTGTAGAGATCCACCCCCCTCCTGCCTCCCCAAAGCCATCCCTCCGGCCACTGGCCACCATTATGGTTTCATTGGCTGTGTGTATATACGGTTACCTATGAACTCTGGAATCCTAGGGGCTAATCTTGCTCTCCCAACATGAGGTGTGGACTGAGCAAGTGGACTGAATGTGACTATTCAAAAAAAAAAAAATCATATGTACTATCCAAAAGTGCCAGAATGACTCTTCTGTGCATTCTCCTTAAAGAGCTGCTTGGTTATCCAAAAAATGGAAATTCAAAATAAACTCTGAAGAAAAATAAACAAACAAAAAAAAAACGGTCTCGTGGTCCTTTGTGTTCATTCTTTCCGAGCCACGGGGTGTGTCGAAGCTGTCATTGAGAATTTGCTGTTCGTTCCTTGTGGGACTTGAATCCAAAGACCACCCCCCCCCCGCCCATGTAGACACCCAGGAATTTACACTGTGGCTGGAGACTGTAAAAGCCACCTTCACGTCTAGTTCCAGCCAAGAACAGCAAGTAACGCCGCCTTGTGGCATGGTGTGTGTCGTGTGTGCCATCGGGAGAGGTGTCCACCCTTTACAAGAAACCGATGTTTTCTCAGATGTTCAGTATCGATCCCTTTTAAAAACGACCAGCACTGTCCCAGATGTGGAACACCACTCATCAAACGCATTAATGGGGATGTCGGGTCATAGGAGAAATCGGTGGAAATAAATTAGGCGAGCCATAGGTTTCAGTGACGGCTTCCTCACGGAATTTTTATTTATGAAGTCCATGCAGGCGGAAAACGAACCAGGCCGATTTTTATTCTTTTGATACCAAAAAAAAAAAAAAATGTTGACGTTTTAGTGTTTTTGTTTTAAGGGGAAACTGGTTGAGAGAGTCCCCCACCCCTCCCCACCCCACCCCCAGTGTTGGGGCATCCATATGCGTTGGGCGTCTGTGACAGATCCTTGCAGACCTCACTGAGACGCCTTTGTCAACTACCCTCCCGAGAAAAGGTAAGTGGCTTCTCTGAGAGCACTCCGGGGCCAGCCCTGGGTGACAGCGGAATGTGGGGTGAGCCCAGCTCTTTGCAGCTCTGCCTGAGCCTGCTGCCCGTGCCGTCACCTCTTTCAGAGCTCTGGTTTCCAGGGCTGATTACGGGAGAGCTGGCGGGAAGGTTGGGGGCCGGGGGCTTTTCCGACTCTGCATCGGGCCGGGCATTCCTAGGTCTGCGGCGAGGATGGAAGGTGTACAGCGGCCAGCAGCAGTGGTCGGAAAGACACTGTGTGTCCAGGAAGATGAAACTTTGCCGAAGGGAAATGGGTTCTTGCCAAAGACGGAGCTTAACTCGCTTTACACTCGTCAGAAATGAGGCTCGGAGGTCCTGGTTTGTGTTCAGGGATCCAGCACGGATGTGTCTGTCCGCAGGGCTCTGAATCCCTTACAGTGTCTGAAGACCAGAAGCCGGCAAAGGCATCTTGCTTACGCCACCTAGTGGTCAGTGTCCACCTGCCTGGTACTTAACGGAGACTTCCGTCGGGACACACGGCTATCCGGGGAGGACAGGACCCGTGTGCCCAGGGGTGATGGGGCCCGCTCTGTCCTCCGGGTGAGGAGATGGGGGCTGGCAGGTTGGCTGAGTCTCTACCCTGGAGATGACAGAATGGGAACAAGAATGCATTCGATTCTCCAACTCTTGCGAGGAAGGTGTATTTATTTATTCCTTCGTTTCACACCTGACTAGATTGAGGCTTGGGAGGTTCAGTCACGGAGGCCACTGACCGGAGCAGGACTGTGCCGCTGAGACAGGTAGCCCTCCGGCAATGAACTTAGCAATGGCATTTAAGTTCTAAATGTTCCCGATGAAGGATGTGTAGGGCACAGCTGGCAGATCCTAAGACAATACGTCCTTGTAAATCCCATACGACAGTTGTTCTCACAGAATGTCCTCATCGATTTTTGTTACAGCAGTTGACAAAAGGTTGTAGCTCTGACGCAAACATTGATGGATACCTTTTTTACGTGACTGACTAAGATTAAACTGAAAATGACGAGACACGTCATCAGTCGTGGTGAGCCTTTGCTGGGTCAGGTAATAGTTTTTGAATACTCGAAGAATAGTTCCTCAACTTATTTATTTTTTTTTTTTTTTTTGCTATTTGCAAGGTTATGGCTCTAGGCATTAGATAGTTTTACGTGTAACCTGCATGTTTAACATCATCACTTTCTTAAATCTAGAGAGTCCACAAACCAATCCTCGATTTGGGGCATTGCCGATTTCCGCGGTGCACACACTTCTGTGCGTCCGTTTTCAAGCAACTAGAATGATGTCACTGCATTCAAGTTAAGGATAGCTGCACTTCAGCACACACAGTTCTATTTCCATCAAACAGGTGCGATAAAGGTAAATAACCTCAAGAGCATACCGTTGGCAGATTTCGTATTTGCAAATCTGCATACTTGCTAACACTCATTTGGAAGTCCAAAGTCAGTCCCTGCCATGTGTTTGCTGTCGCTCATGGATCTGTGCAAAGCAACGAAAAATTCAAACTTGAACTGGTAACACTGTCTTCTTGTTCCAGCTCTTGGACTGGGAACAAGTGCCCCCCTTTTTTTTTTTTTTGAAGTCTGTTTGTTGCCACATTTTCTGCATTTTCGTGCTTTTGTTCGTGGTTCTGCAGTTTAAAAGGCCCCCCCAGGCACAGTGCAGAAGTGCTGTCGAGTGTTCCTGAGCTCGGGAAGGCTGGACTCCACCTGGTGGAGAGAACCCACAAGTGTTAAATAAATTTTATTCAGGCATGAGTTACAGTGCTGTTGTCTGCGAGTTCAGTGTTACAGTATCAAGACTATGTATTAAATAAATAATATATCTTTGAATAGAAACGCACATAAATAAAGTTATATATCCATCGGTTGATGAAAATATGGCGACCAGAGGCTGGCAGGAACATAACCCTATATTTCCCCTGGGGGCGGTGAGTGGTTCAGCATTACATTCCCTAAATCAGTGTTCACAGCAACTGTAAAGAATAATAACTAACGTGAATAATGAGAATCAAGGATAGTAAAGAATTTGGAGCGGATGACTTTTAAGTAATGATTACCTTTGTTTTTAATATAGTTGTAAGCTTGTAAATTTTAATTTTTAATAATGGCTTTTGCTAACAACCGACTTGCAAAATACCTGATCTTTCGAGTCATCTCTTGTAAGTCCGTCCCGATACACCACCAGAATCGAGGAAGCAGCATGGGGACAATCTCTACCTGACTCCAAAGCTGGTCTCTTGCTTTTTGAAGCTTCCCCCCGGAAACCCTGAATTAGAACGGAAAAATCTAGGTGAAGCTGCTCACCAGGCTTGATTGACTGTAAGTAACTCAGGGTGCAAGGCAGGCATTGTTCCCTGGGGGCAGAACCCCCTCCCTTCTCGGGGTTCAGGTTCAGCTGCAGTATTTGGGGGACATTTATGACAGAGCATGCCCTCAACGATGCCAGGATGCATACGACATCATTTACAGGGCAAAGCCCCTGTGCTTTGGGGATTGTATTTAGTACAAACTAACACAGACAAATGCTCGAGAAAATGAGGCCAGAACTCACAAGGAACTAGACCATAAAAGCTCAAAATGATCTTGCCACAAGGATGATAGAGAGCTCCATAGGCTCCCTTGTGCTCACCCTCTTTTGAATTTTACTTTCGCAGACCTCCGAAATCAGAGGACAAAGGGATAAGAATGAGTGTGCAATGATAGATTAAAAACGCGTGGGGATTTTTCAACTCTTTTGAAATTTCACGCCTTCCCGTTTGCTAGTCCGACACCGTGATTAAAGCGCGTTGCAAGTGTGTCCTGGGACTTTTACGGCAACCCCGAATGTCGCAACCCGCTGAAGTGGGCGTGCCGGTTGTCACATTCTGTGGCCTAAGAGAAGATGGTGATGGAGAAGGACATCATGGACCGGGAGAGCTCTGGCTGGGATATTTAGGGGAAGCAGATTTACAAGCCTTTTTTTTAATCCCCTGAACACTGTCTTTTCAAAGCTGGGGCTATCAATACACACCAGCATCCCCGGGAAATGGTTTCGTCATTCTTCACGGTGACTGGGACCTGCTTAACGCGGGCCGTCGGGCGCCCGTAAAGGCATGTACCCCGCTGCAGGACAGACACACAGGAATCAGGGCGCCTGATTTAGAATTGAGAGCACGAACAAGCCTGACCGTCTCGCCCAGGAGGAAACGGAAGCCACAGGTGTTGACAGAGGCGGTGAGTAACCACGTGGACGTCTCAGTCCCTTCGAGGTTGCTAATGCAGAAATAGAAACAACAGGATCGGGGTGCCAGCATGGTGCGCGGGTGCTGGCGAGAGCCCTCTGCCGTCCAGGTGGCGGACTTCCGGCATCCTCACCTGGCGTCCTCACCTGGCGTCCTCACCTGGCGTCCTCACCTGATGGCAGGGGCAGGGGAGCCCTGTGGAGCCTCATTTATGAGGACGAGCAACCTAGGAGTAAGGATGAGTGGAAGGAAGTCATTTCTGGGAAGACAGAAGTACCGGGACAGATTACTCCAGAGAGATTTAAGGTTTGTCTCCCCTGGAGCCATTCGTTTGCCATTATTTATCTTCATTTGCATGCATGGTAATGCAGAGGGACTGTCCCCTTCTCTTCCCAGAGGGGGTTTATTTTTCTTAGACAGTGAAGGTTTCTCTCCCTGCCCGGAGGGCAGGATGGCAGCTGTGTAATAGCACCTCTGTTAGCTCTCAAATTCATAATTTAGGGGTTCCTCTTGTAGCAAGAATGCCTGTTATACGTGCAAAGTAATATCTGTCTTCATTGTTTGTTTACAAGGGGCAAAGTGAGGACAAGGAGATAATGTAAAGATACTTTGTAAGTAAACATCGGTCTGCCTTTGAGCCAGAAACCTTGTGTTTGCTGTCGGGTAGAATAAATAAATACTTACAGAAAGACTCATCATTAGCTAAGTATCTCCTGGACCTGTCCCACCTGTCTTCACTCCATTTCTAAGACGCACTGCTGAACAGCCCCTCGCCGCCTACCACCTCAGTCTCACCATCCAGACCCTCACACGAGGGCGATGGACCAGCCGCTCACGCCACTGTTTGCATCCAGCAATGTTCTTGTGGTTGCAAATGAGGAAAAGCAAACTCACACTAGCATAAATTAAAGGAGGGACTTCCTCAGTAAGGCAGATTTGGGAGGCGGGTGAAACCAGCTGTGATACTGCGATTTACAGTGAGAAATATATCTTTGGTCTTTGTCCCCTTGGAATTTCCTAAGTGGGAGCGTGATAAAGGCATCATCTTGAGAGACGTAACAAACCCCTTCCAAGGACACCTGGGTTTATGTCATGAAGTGACTTTTGAAAAGCACCTACAAATGGGGGCCGATTGCCAGAGGAGGCAAGCTTGTGATTAGAGGGCTGGAATTTTTGTCCTCACCCCCTGACCTCAGGAGAGGGGAGTAGCCAGTGGCCAGTGATTGATTCAGAAAACCAAAAAAAGGTGGCATTCGGAGAGCTTCTGGATTGGTGACCACATGGGGATTGGGGGAGAGTGGTGTGCCCATAAAAAGCATGGATGATGCTCCGAGCCCCTAACCCAGGCCTTACCCTAATGCATCTCTTCCATCTGGCTGTCCCCGAGTCATACCCTTTTATAACGAACCAGTAACCTGGTTAAGTAAAATGTTTCTCTGAGTCCTGTGAGCTGCTGTACAAATGAATGGGAGCCAAGGAGGGGGTGATAGCCTCGGATTTATAGCCGTCGGGTCAGAAGCACAAGTGACAACCTGGACTTGTGATTGGCATCTGAAGTGGGGGACAGTCTGGTGGAACCGAGCCCTGGACCTGGGAGGCCTGGTGCCATTTCCAGGTAGACAGTTCTAGAATTGAGTCGAACTGTGGGACACCCAGCTGGCGTTGGGGAATTATTGCCTGGCGGTGCTGGGAAACCCCTGTCCTAGAAACGCTATCGGAATTGTACCAGGAAACCAAATTACAAAAGACAAAGTGTAGCAATAATAACCCCACGAAGGTTTCGTGTTCACAGTCGCCTTTCACGATGTGGTATGTCACCTGGAGTCTCACGGCTTCTCTGTCCCACAGCTAACGCAGGTGACGTCAACCCACTTTTGCAAAGTCACTCAAATTAAGTGGTACAGACCCAAACAGTGGTACGGACCAAGGTTTGAACGGAAATCCAGATGCTTTGCCCAGAAGTGCACTATCGTCCCCACTGCGCCCAGCCTCACAGAGCTTCATTTCAGGCACGGGATACAGCAGCTCACAGCGAGTATTTCTGTTTCAATGAGGTTTCTAAGCACTTCCTATGGATCAAGCCATTGAATCCTCCCTGGAACCTGGGAAAGCAATATTGTCACTTCACAGACAAGGACCTAGAGAGGCAGAGTGGCTTCCCTGTGACCTCTGCCACGCTGAAATGCTTACAAAATAGTGTTTTGTGTTTTTGGGTTTTTTTAACAGAAAGTTAAACATTTTATTTCCTGAATTGCTAACAGCTTGGTAAATAGTATAACACGATTATAAATTCCTTCGAGAAATATGGTGATCACAGAGATCCTAAGTGATCCTGTGAGCCTTCGGATGATAACTTGATTCCTATTCCCCACGGTGAGATATTTTCCAGTCCTATGACATGAGTCACGTCACCCCTTTTACAGGCCAGAGAAGGTAGGAAAGTAGGTTAACGTGAGATCAAATCCCCCGTAGTGGAGAATGTCATGTTTCATATCGGAGACACACAAAAAGAACATACAGGATGATGAGAATAAAAGAACTATTTGCAAACAGACAGCAGTTCAGACCGTATTGGAGACCAATTACATCTTATGTCAAAAAGGGGCCAGAAAGACGGGTTTTCATTTGCTTGCGTGAGAGAAGAAGGCATTGCTTTCTTGGGGGAGGCCTGCCTTTCTCTGCACTGCGGGGAAAAGAAAGCTGGAGAGAGGCACCTTCAGAGAAGGACGAGCAGAGATGAAGGCTGGCCGGAGAGCACGTGGCGAGTCAGTCTCACGTGACAGATAGTTGCTTTTTTAAGAATTGTTATTCCATAGTAATACCAAAGCTCTCTGCTCTTGAGTCAGCATTGGAATGAGACACGACGTCGGTGAACAGCCCAGGATGGCGCCCTGAACTGCAGACGAGCCTGAGGCTCTGTGAGCGTCTCTGACCTTGAACGTGAACTAGAACTACAGCCATTCCTTCTCGTCTCTTAAACATACAGTGCACTATTTTAAACTTAACTTTCTCACTGGGCAAATAGGATAAAATGGGGACCTTTAGGTAACCTTATGGTTGGAAAAGGCACGTTTGCTTCCAGAGACAAATTTACACACTCTGTGTGTGTGTGTGTGTGTGTGTGTGTGTGTGAAAGGGAAGAGAGAGTATGTAAGAGGTAAAAACTGGCTGATAAGTGAATATATTAAAAAGTTAGAAAAACATGTAGTGATTTGGTGTTTTCTCCATTTATAAAATAAGTGTTTTGGCAGATGCAAAGCTATTTGCTAAGTTTTCTCAATTATCTTTTACATTTTTTAGACATAGTCCCAAAATGACATTTCTTCTCCTGTATTGAAAGACACGTGCCTCTTTTTGGCTGATAATTCCTCCTTCTCTGGGAATAATGCCCAATAAACAGGGCGGAGCCCAATGGCCATCCCTCTAATGTCGGAGTAAAGCGATTGGTCTACATCCCCAGTGATTGATCCAGGTAGGAACCAATCAAGATTCTCTCTTTTTTTAACTAGAACTAGGAAAAGTAGGGCCAGCGGTAGAGCTACAATATATGCAACTCTAATGTTGTTGTTAGTCACATTCCTTTCATTATCTGAGCCACCCCAATAACTTTTCAATGAAGTCTCCCTTTTGCCCAAGGCAGCCAGGCTACAGTGAGAGAGAATGAACTTGACACCCACAAAATTGCTGAGAGGGGGGTTCCTAGTGAGGTTCAAGATTCTGGTTCTGGTTGACTTCAAACCTCAACTGTATCACTGTCATTCCCATATTTTCATCATCCTCCTCCACCATTTTTTATAATGTCCTTCTAATAAATTCTAATTCATTTACTTCTAATAAATTCTTTGTACACTTCTAATAAATTCTTTGTCTTCAGCTAGTTCGAGCTTCTAGCACCTAACAGAACCCAGGAATAAAACATCCTACAAGACAGCTATAACCCAGCAAACAGAAGTCTTGCTCCTGGGTAAAAACCAATGTGTGATTGGTCAGGTCCGGTCGGAGGCAATTACGAAGCTTGACCGGCAGGCCTCGCGGGGAAGCCACGCCCCCCCCGACACGGGGCGTGGTACCCTGCCCGGCACTGCAGTCTATGAAAGGAGCTGTGTCCCCTTCTCCTGGGGCCATGAAATGGCAGGACCCTCTGCAATAAAATGATCCTCACAGCAACGCTCTTTCCTGGTGCCATTCTAAGGAGAAAGTAGAACATCGTAGAAGCTGGTGTTTTTTTCCCTGTTCAGCCTCTTGCTTATACCATCGCAGTAAGTGATTAAAGACGCGACTGTTAATTTCAGTTGGGCTGGTGATCTTAATTGAGCACCTCCACACCTGGCAGCTCAGCGCTTGAAATAACCTAGTCAGTGAAAATGAGATATCTATTTGCATTAAATTATGCAAACACTTGCCACTTAGACCTTTGAAGGCATGCTTGTGCTTGAAAGGGTAAATAAAGAATAGATATTTCTAGAAGTCTTTAATTTCTATGGAAGTATATGAACACTCATCATAAAGTCCTAGATAATTCAGACTACCCAATAATTACACTCGTAAGTCACCACGAGAACAATTAGTAGTCACCATGGTAAAACAGCTCATTCCCATTTTGTTGAGTTTTAGATGCTCTCATTTCTATAAATAATAACTCAAGAGCATTCTTAACTTCCCCTGCCTTCGAATTTTCGATAGTATTGTCCATGATAGATACAGAAAAGGTACATAAGCATCTTGAATTTCGTGAATGATAATCAAAATCATTCTCTGACTCAATTCACACACACATAAAAAAGCACATTCT
>PVKZ01005866.1:0-44853 GCA_004027375.1 Macroglossus sobrinus | reverse complement strand
CCCCCCCACCCCCACACAGCAGAGTTTGCTTGATTTGGCCAATTATGGTACGTGCCCACTTAGCCACATACTATATTTGTGAACTTTCTGAAACCTCTCAGGATGAATGATTCATTGTTGCATAATGAATCACCCTGAAACTTAGTAGCTGAAGATGGATATTATTCTGAGAGTCAGGAGCCCAGCAGTGGCTTAGCTGCACCGTGCTGGCTACATCTCCCTTCTGAGGTTGCAGTCATGCTGTCGGTGGGGGCTGCTGTCATCTGAAGGCTTGACTGGGGCTGGAGCACGTGCTTCTGAGTTCCTGTCCTTGATTGTTGGCGAAGGGCCTCACTCATTTCCTTGCCATGTGAGCCTCTCCATAAAATAGGACTACTTGAGATATGGCAGATAGCTTCTTCCAGAGCAAGGGGTCCAAGAGAAAGAACGAGTGATATGTGAGAGATAAGGGGTTTGAGCAAGCAATCAGGACAGGAGCCACAGTGCTTCTATAACATGATATTGGTGGCGACATGCCATCATCTCTGTCGTCATGTATTGGTCATACAGATGGAGCTTGGTACAGTGCGGGAGGGAACCGTGCAACAGTGTGACAGCCGGAAGCAGGGAGCATTTGGGGCCATCCTGGAGGCTATCTATCTGCCATACTCGGCCTCAGAATTTATCTATAACATGGGTTAATGGTGATCCAGTAAGTTAATATATGCAAAATCAGAATTGCTTCTGGCATATAATAAGCACTGAATAAACATTAAGTATTGTTACTTATACATATATATATATACATATATACATATATACATATATGTTTGTGTGTATATATATATATATATATATATATATATATATGTAAAATTATTATCAATTTTATTCAGTTGATAAATTGCCAGGTACCAGGCCTACAAGCTTATAAAGAATGTATGAAAATAAGTTTAGACCAGAGGAAAAATTATGTGTATCAAAATATAAAAAGAAAACTGAAAAAAGCATAATATATGCCAGACTTTCATTTCTAGCTATGAGTCTGTAGCAGATCACTCTTCCACTGGGAATAACTAGAAGAATTAGATAAACATGTTTTAAAAATTCTGTTTGGAGTCTTCAGAGAAACATCAAGCAGCCGAGACTTGAGGGGCCAAGATCCCAAAAAGAAGAAAAACTGATGCATGGGTAGTTCAGTGGTAGAATTCTCTCTCTCGCCTGCCAAAGAGAAACAAATTCACGGAGGCACACTTGACATTCTCTATCACTTTTCCCCTCGAGGCATCTGCCAGGTAAGTGGCAGGGATGAGAGGCTCAGATCTAAACTCAAATCATCTCAACACCTGATTAGATTAAGGTAATCTGATTGGACTCTAATTGCCTTGAAGAGCTAAACTCTCTGAAGGAAGGAAACAGAAGCCAGGACCTCTACAACTTTTTATATGTAATATCTGATGTTGCCTTAAAAATGACCAGACATACTAGGAGGCACGATCAAAAAGTTTAAGAAAGACAATAGAAAAGACTCACAAGTAATCTAGATATTAGGATTATCAGATAATGGACTTTAAAATGATTTTGATGTCGATGTTAAATAAAATAGAATTAAGAAAAGGAAAGTTTAATTGGAAAACTAAAATCTATATTTAATTTTAAAAAAACTCTAAAGGAGAAATATATAATAACTGAAATTCAGAACTTAATAAATTTAACAGAAGATTAGACACAGCTAAAAAGAAGATTGATGATCTGGAAGGTATATGGGTAGAATTTATTCAGTCCGAAAATACCTAGAAAAGGAGAAATGAAAAAGCAATATTTAAAAAAATAATGACCAAGAATTTAACAAAATTTGACAAAACTGCAAAAAACATCAAGAGATACATTCAAGGTATGCTACGAACAACAAACATAATCAAATATAAAGAAAAATACACATAATCAAAAAAAATAGTTGAAAACCAAAGATGAAGATAAAAATCTGAAAAGCATCTGGGAATACACACACACACACATACACACATGAGTATGTACACACAAGTGCACAAATACACAAAGCTGTGTCACCCATTTGACTGCATCTTAACCAAACTCTTAAACAGTTCTATTTAACTCATATTAAATGGGAAATGTGTGTACCCTTCAAGATGTTTTATATTATGGGGCAAAGGTACCACCAAGTAGCATGAAGACCATGACCTGTCACAATCAAATCCAGGTCAGTGGACCCTGAGTTCAGCACTTGCCCTGTGTCACCTCCTGCAGGCCACTTTGCCTCTCTGTTTCCTATCTCCCCACCTACGAATTGCTCACCTCACACAACTATTACGAAGATTAAATGAGATACTACATATAAAAGTTCTGCATACGCCATAACCCATGCTTTAAAGGTAATGTCCATCTTCTCCAGGAAGCCCTCCGTGATACAGCATCTCCAAACCTGCTCTTGGGGTTTAAGACTTTTCCATGGTGCTCCCATGATACCTGTTCTTTCCATTCCTGCGTCTCTGTACTGAAACTGTCTCTACTGCACTAGTTTCCCCACTAAGAAGTCCTGGTGGCAAGGTAGAGTTTTAAGTCTATATTCAATGTCCAAAACATAGCTGGTTCCCAAATTAAATGAGCTGACCTAGTTATAGTGTGCTGGCCCCACATAGTTTACAATTATTTAACATTCTGGGTGGTTACTATGTGCCAGGCATGACGTTAAGAGTTTGCAAACATTTTCTCTTTTAATTTTACAGCAACCTAAGAGAGATACTATTATTATAGCCATGTCATAGATGGATAAACTGAGGCTTAGAGAAGTGACACAAGACACCACTCTCAGTCCTTCTGTTCTTCCACCTGTTGGGGGCCAGCCCCAGTGACCTGAGAAAAGTAGACATTTTTGCATCCTCACCTGGAGATGGGTCCCCAAGCATCACGGAGGGCTCCACACAGCTAGCGTACCCCAGCAAAGGACCGATCAAACCCTTTCAGCAGCCAGCTGCTCTTGCTACAAAGCTGCAAAAGCACTCGGCGTCTGAGCAGCTCGAAATGAATTCCCCTTATACCCTCTTAAGAAAGAGAAATCAAAAGCCTGTCTCTTGTTCCAAAGCTCGAGGTAAAAGAAAAACGTCCCCAGCCACAGGTAGTTAAGTGATTATAAACTGTAAAGATAAATCAGCCTGATATAATTGCTCCAAGGAAAAAGATGACCAACATATTTAAAATGTCCACCATGCCCCCTCTCCCATCTCCATTTGGCACTCTCTAATTACCTTCACATTTCATTTCCATCAGCAAGCTGACCTGTATTTCCTTTGAGAAGTGCCGGGGAGGGGCCTGGCTGAGGAGCAGGGGCCCCGGTGATAAATCAGGCTTGCCATTAGGAGCGAAGTGCTCATCTCGGCAGCGCTAAATGCAGGATTTATAAAGATGTCTCCGCCATCCAGCCCAATTGTGGACACCATAATAAATTCATGAGCGGGTGCCAGGGTAGCACACTTCATTATGTGCAAGGTTCCTGGCCATTAATCTATCCGGGCGGCGAGGAAGGGTTCCTGGAGAAGGGAGACAAATTTATGCGGCCCAAACTTACTCAATCCATTATGGATTCAATCGGCCCAGGCTCTGGGCTGAAGAGAGGCGAGGGGACCATTTTTTACACCTTGGATCAAGTGTTTGTGACTCCCCGTTGTGTCTTATTTCTTCCACAATAACGCCCCGATTTGATCCTTCATGCCGGCTCTCTCCACAGACCTTCATCGCTGCCACTTACTCCAGATAAAATATTTATACAATCAATTGACAGAGAGCATTTTCCCTTAAATGTCCTATTAACATGGAAATGCTCATATGCAAAATGGGCTCAGGAGCCTCTCCAGACTCTTAACCCTTTCCTTCACCGCGGAGGACGCTGGCAAAGGGCAGAGCGAGGGAAGAGGAGGTGGGCCACACGTCGGAGGTGGTGCGTCCGTCCTGCTGTGTGCTGCCCACGTGCACGACGTGTGTGCCGTGCGTTCGTGCATGTTTGCGCAGTCGTTTCAAAGGGATTAGAAACTCTTTTGAACTCTCCTTGGAACTGAACTCCGGAAATTGTCTAGAAGCTGCCAGATCTACACCATATTCCCGCAGCGCCCTACGAAAATAAAAACCTTTCAGTTCCCCCGTGCCTAGAGCCAGGCCAGCACATATTTGGCCTATGAGTCACCACTGTGTCGTGTGCACTGGACAGCATGTTTTTTTTTCTAGCTGGGCCCAGACATGGCCCCGGAATCCTCCCTAACACAGGTAGATAAGAGCAATCGGCCATTATTGATAAGGACAACAAACAGTAACTGCGCCATGAATCTAGCAATTACCATGAGCTGGCCATGTACGGAGCGCGTCACGTGTAGTAACTCATTTAATCTCCTCAATAACCCTGCAAAGTAAGTACGTTATTAGTACCCCCAAGCTACAGAGGAGGAGACTGGGGAACAGCCCAGTGAATGAGTAAACGACCAATGAGGGGTGTGTTCTCAGCCGCCACCAACAACACCGTGCAGCTTCTGAAGATTTCCACGGTTCACCAGATTCTCCCCACAGACACGCCACTGACCCCACCAAACATAACATGCCGGAGGAGTCTTTTAAAGAAAGGGGTGGCCCGGTCGTTTCATGAGTGGGCTGGCACCACCCTCACATCAGCAAACCACCCAAAGGGGCACCAAGGCCTGATCTGATGACATGTGGAAACTTGTGGCCTGAGCCATGCCACTGATAACACAGCAGTCACTGACCCACAGTAGTTCAGTCACATACCGGTTCAGCCAGAGCAACGCCAACCCTTTCAGCAGATAGTTATGGGACCTGCTCTGTACCTGCACCTTGCCAGGGGTGGCGGCACAAGAATGGATCAGGCCAACCCTTTGTCTTTGAAGAACTTGCCACCTTTTGGAGAGATGAATGACAACTGAAAGGGGGCTAACACGCACAGTGTAATGAACTCTATAAACCCCGTGCAAGGGCCGTGGGTGTGCAGGTCAGGAGTGAGAACACAGGAGCGAAGGTGAAAGGACGCTTAAGTGGGCTTTGAAAGATAAGCAGACTTTGCCAAGTGCACCCCGCGATGGGCAAAAGAGAGAAAGGCATTGTGGGTAGAGGGAACAGCACGGATAAAGGCACGGGGAGGTGACGTGGCGTGGCGTGACGTGCTTGGGAGGGGTGAGCAGAAAGCTGCTCACAAGAGCATCTAGAACCTTCCCTTACAGTAAGGATTCATTGATGTTTGGGGGAAGAGAAAGGAGCGGAATAGCAGGATTAAAATCCAGATTTTAACAAAAAAAGAGCAAAATTGATACTGCACGTATCAACTCATGGAGTGGAGGATGAGATAGAGAAATTCTTTAGAATATAGAAGAAAGAGGAGGTGGGGGAAATCAATGAAAATGATGCAAAGAAGATGATCAATGTGAAGGCAAGATGGGGGAAAGTGAAGGAAATCGCTTCTCTGCTTTTCTTTGTTACAGCTTGTTGGTACAGTGTTGCTTTAGAGTTTTCAATAAAAACAGATTTCTCTGGGTTTCGTTGCTGTCCCTAGAACTTAGACATAAGTCCATGCAGGGCTAAGCTGGGAGAGAACAGTGAATGGTTATAATCACTCAAAACCATTAGTCCATGCCCACATCCAAAGCCGAATGTCAGTTATCTATTGCTGTGTGACAAATTATCCACAAACTTAGCTGCTTTAGAAATCACTTTACTTGGCTTATGCTTCTGTGGGAAGGAACTTGGGAAGGGTTCAGCAGGACGGTTCATCTCTGAGTCACATGGTATCATGTGACATCATATCAGCTGCGGGGGGTTATGGCCGGAGGACCCACTTCCAGTTTGGCTTCTTCACCCCCATACTGGTGCCAGGGCGGTATGGAGAGAAGGCCGAGCTTGTGGGGTTCCTGCCAGGAACCCCACTCTCCAAGTAGTTCAGGGTTTCTCCATGTGGAGCAGGAAAGTCGTGCTTCTGACATGGCAGATTCAGGGACCAAGAACAAGTGTTTCAAGAGACAGAAAGTTCACATTGCCTGGGCTCAGAAACTGGAACAGGACATCTTCTGCCATGCCCTCCTGGTTGAGCAGTCAGCGTCTCCTCGGGTTCAAGAAGAGGGAACCTAGAACCCCAGTTCTTGGTGCGAGGAGTGTCAAAACGTGTGGCCATGTTTCATCTGTTACAGTTCATTATCTGAGACTCCCTCTTCTCTTAGGGGAAAAAAAAGTAGATGACAGTGATGCAGAGAAGATGATAACGTAGATAAAATACATTTTTCTTTCCCAGGAAACTCCTCAATCCCTTATCAATCCAGATTCCAGGAGATGCATCCCTGAGGCTCGCCAGACTCGTCTGAATCCCTGGAGAGCCTGTGGTCCAAACTCAACCTAAAGCTCTTTCTTGAATGTTTAACAGCAAAAACAAAACTATTTTTTTAAAAAAAGAAAGGGAAAAAAAGTAAATTTTCCAAATCAAAGGTGAAGAAAACAGAAAGGAGAAAAAAGCTTGTGGAACTTGGAGCAGAAGATCAATGAACACCATTTAAAATGGAAAAACACACAGGGCAGGGTCTGGGGAAGGGGCGGTGGACGCCATGTCCAGCCATGAAGGAAACAGCCCAAGAAGCAGGCCAAGGAGACAGACGAGGAAGGTGAGGCCTTCAAGCAGAAGCAGAAAGAGCAGCGGAAGAAACTCAAGAAGCTAAAAGCGAAGGCCGAGGGAAAGAAACCCCCCCACCCCGCCGACCACAGGTGGAATTAAGAAATCTGGCAAAAAAGTGAGCCATTCTTTGTGCCTGGGGCAATGGTGATACTTAATTCCACTCCTATTGGAACATCTGGATTCCCTGCCATAACATCTGTTGCCACCTATAGCTAAAATGAAGTTGTTTTGGAGACTGTTGTACATTAAAGAATAAACCTTTGTAAAAAATAAAAATAATAATACGATAAAATAATAAAATGGAAAACATACAGTAAAAGGAAAGAACTAACACGTATGCCGATTCTGAAAGTAAATTCACGTTTCCCCAGCAACGACAACCTATGAGGGTGTAAATAGGGTGCTGGACATAGTGATTATCACGTGTCACCGCATGAAGAGCCCTAGGTTCCAGACATACCCTTCAAATTGCCAAGTTTTTCTGGAACCCTCTGGGGGTGTCCCTCATGGGCTCTTTACCAAGTCCAGCCAGCTGCCAGGTTCCATCCCCAGGGCTCCTGTGCTGCCACCAGGCACCCACCAGGTCCAGCCGAGGTGACTGATGCCTCTTCCAGAACCTACGGTTACCCAGGGCACCAAGGTCCTTGAGATGCCCTAAAGAAAACCTCTTCTTCTCCCTCACCCTACACAACTTTGCCTGGAGGTGGTTTGTCACCAGTGACTCTCTATTCCTGAGAGGGAGGGTGTCCCCAGGGCGGATGTCAGTCCTCTGAATGCAGGGGACCCACACGACAGCGAACCACGGCTCCCTGTCTATGTAAATGGCTTTAAATCCCCTACGAAAAGACTCACAGATGGGAGCAAAAGTAAAATTTTGACTGCATTCTACTTCCATGAATCATGCCAAAAGAAAATGAAACCGATTTTGAAAAGGCATGTTATTAAGAAAAAAACAAAATAATTTCATTAAAAAGGAAGGCCAATGATAATTCGAATCTTCAAATGAAAAAAAGTGATATTTTATTGTGATACACATAAAATCTCCAATGACGATATCATAGACATCTATGGACCTTCAAAATATTTAATGATAAGGAGGAATTTAGAGAGACACGATTATGAGAGGGTTAACAAACTTCAGATGGCTTCAATATATCAAGTAAACTGAGAAAACTTGAATAATACAGTTAATAAGACTAAAGATATATAGTACACCCAGTTTCGTTCCCTATAAATACTTTTTCAAGTGTTAGGAGAACATTTTCAAAAGCTTTCCACGTACTGCACCGTCAGAAAAAAACCTCCATGAAAAAGAAGTCTCACAGGCCAAATTCCCTGATAGAACTAAAATAAATGGAAACATTTCTAACAACCACAAAGAAAATAACAGAAACTTAGATAATAAATAAATAAGTTTAAAAATTCTCATAAATAGTTATTGAGTCAAAAGGGAAATAAAAACTTCAGTTACAGACTATTTAGAAAATAATAAAATGAGAACAAAACAATGCTTTGTCGAGGCTTATGGGCTGTTGCCAAAGCTTTGCTTAGAGAAAAGAAATGTAAAGCAATAAATTGTTTTATTATTAAACAAGGAAGAATAAAAATAAATGAATTAAATCTTTGCTTCAAGAGCTTAGCAAATGAACAACAAAATAAATCTAAGGGAAGCTGGATGAAAAGTAAATAGATAAAAAATGATTGATTTAAGAAAGAGAAGCATGGTATAAATGTATGGGATGACTCATTAAAGCAGAGGAAACCAGACTTCACTCTGGCAAACTTAATAATAAAAAGGAAAGTAAGAATAAACCCAAATAAAACTAGAAACGAGAAAGGGAATGTAACAAGAGATAAGAGCTTTTTAAAATGAAATAACGAAGTCCTTGCTAAGTATAAAAGTAAAGGAGAGCATAAAGGAAAAAAATTTAAAAACTACATAAACAAGAAAAGTTTCTGTACTTCCCAGAAATTAAAAATCAAAAGCACATGACAATCTAGAGAAAATGTTTTCAATATGTGTAGTTGACAAATCATCTAAATTGATAAGAATAATATGAACACCCTATTGAAAATGAGAAAAGAACATAAATAAGTAACTCAGAGAAAAAAAATTATAAATGCCCAATACATATTTGAAAACCTGTTTAAGTTGTATAATAATAAAAAGAATTAAAACAGCAAGACAGATATTTTGAAAGATCATAGCCAGAGTTGGTAAAGGTATAAGCAAGCTGGCTTGGAAATCAGGACCAAAAAGCTTTAAAATATTTATAATCTTTGACATACCAACTCTATTTCTAAAAATACATGTTGAGGAAATAATCACATATGTATACATATGTATATTTAAAAAGCTATATATTCCAGCATTATTCATAAGGAAAAAAATAGAAGTAACTTAAATGTCTCACAACAGGAAATTAAATCAATAAGTTATGGCATATCTACAGCATAGGATATTATACAGTGCTGAAAATTACATTCTTGAAAACTAATGACGAACAAAGTCTTATATGGTTTATTAAGCAAAATAGGGAGCTAGCCAGACAAATAGGTATAAAGTTTATAGACTGAAATGTTCAAAGGAACCTGAAATACATGTGATTTTTATTTTTTTTTAATTTACTTCTCTATGTTTTCCAAATGTTCTAAAATTGACACATATTCATCCTTGGAATCAAGTTAAAAATTCACTGCTATATTTTGCAAATTTAAATTTGAAGTAAATTCCCTTGAAAAAAAATCTCAATAAAGATTTTATTGAAAGCAATATATAATTGATCAAAATTTAAGATATTTTAAAACGATCAAAAAGTTACCTTTGAAAAAAATCTTTAGAAATCATTGTGTAATGTATACAAATGTTGATCAGTCTGTGTATACCTGAAACTAACATAATATTATATGTCAGTTATACCTCGATAAAAAAATTTTCAGGGCTAAAATATCTTATGATACTTTCACATTTTGAGGGGGTCAAGTTAGTTTCACATGAATAATCTAGAGAGCTTCTTGTTTTATTGTGTCATAGCACAATATGACAAAGATAACAGAAATCTATAGCCCAGTCACAGTTTGGGCTATATATATAGACACAAATATTTCCTAAATTAAAACAACAAATTGAAACCAACAGTATGCTAAAATATAACCAACCAAATTTGGTTCAAAATATTAGTTATCTCAGGAATTGAACAATGGGCTTAATATTAGTAACATCTATTAAAACAAAACTTTACATCAATATATCAATGACTAAAACCATTGAAATCATTTCAATAGATGCCAAGAAAGAATTTGATCAAATTCAACATCCACTTTTTAGTAATCTGGAAGGAGAAGCATACTTTTTTACTGTGTTAAAGTCTGGTCTAGTGGTTAAAAATGTGTGTTCTGGCACCAGAGTTTATAGATATGAATCTAGGCTCCCTCTACTTGCTAGAGAAAAATGGTATAATCCTGATTATCCTGGAAGTTCTAGCCTCAATCAGATGCTTTTGCAGATGACATGATGTCTACCTACAACATCCAAGACGAAATTTTATATGATATACACTTGAGGAAGAAGTTTGGATATGAGGAAAGACACCCATTCATTTTGCATTGTATATCATTTTCTACTGCTTGAAAGCTTAAAAAAAAATTTTTGACCATAAACTAGTATTACCTTTTCCATTAAAAAGAAAGGTGGAACCAGACTGAGGCAAGCAACAATAGATTTTCAGGACAACATGTACAATTTGGAAAATTAAAATTAAAGAGGAGGAAGTCATGATTTAGATTAAGAATTAGAATATATAAAATATTGGTGGATAAAATGATATGATCTTGTGAAATTCTACTCATAATAATTTAGTGGAAAATGTGTATGTGTGTGTGTGTGTGTGTGTGTGTGTGTGTGTGTGTGTGTGTGTGTGCGCGCTCACACAGTGGATAGGGATTGGGGGAGTATAGGTAAAATGAGACTGGTCATGTACTGAAAAAACTTAAAGATAAGAGATGGATGTATATGAATTCATTACACTATTCTCTATAAAGAGTTAAAAATGACTAAAAGAGTGACTCAAAGAATATGACTTTAGAAAAAACCTAAAAGTGTCTAAATTAGAATTCCAAACTGATAATTGCAAAAATTATTTCTGAATTTATTCATAAAGTTATTTCTATCTGGCATAATAAAAGTTAATTGTTTAGAATATAAAAGTTAAATTTGAAAAATAAACATTTTGAAAAATAATCTAAAATGATGAACTGAAAATGATTAGAACCAATGAAAATCCAGTAAGGTAGCTGAATTCATACCAAAATATACAAAACAAAAGCCTTTCTTAACTGGCAGCAAAACTCAGTTGGAAAATAGTATTAATACAATGACCCCAGACATAAAACTACAATATACATAAAATACTTAAGAATCATGTTTATAATAAATATATAGAACTCTATATAAAAGTATTTTATGGAGGTACATATAAATTTTATAAATAAAAATAATAAGATGCCATGTTTCCAGATGGGAATACGAAATATCGAATGGATGTCAATTATTTTTAAATTTAATAACATATTTCATACAATTCAAACCAAATCCAACAGAGATTCACTTAGGAGTATAAGGAGAGGCAAACATTTGATACAATGAATCAAAGGCTTTCTGGAGGAACAGATAGATAGGTAAAATTATTGAGAAGATATTTGAGGGTTTAAATAAAAAGAAAAAAGGACTGGTTTACTTGACCATGTGTTAAAATGCATTGTAGAAGCAATAATTAAAACAGTAGGCTATGGCTCACTCGGTACCCACCAGGTCCTTTCACAGTCATAAACAACCCCAAAATATGAGTGTCTCAGAAACAAAGATGTATATCTTGTTTCTGACGCATGTCCATCAGAGGTGATAGGGGCTCTGCTCCATTTCTTCTTGCTCCAGCTGATGGAATCAGTGGCGGAGAAGAACAGAGTTCTAAACGGTCTCCCACTGGCTAGTAAAGGTTCCAGCCCAGAAAAGACCCACCTTGCATCTGCTCATGTTTCATTGGCCAGAGCCAGTCAAATGACCTCACATAGCCATAAGGAGTATGATTGACAAGTAGTGCAATCTAACCACAAGCCAGAAGTAAATGTTGGTGAATGGCATGAATAGCTACTGCAGACACTTGCATAGAAAAAAAAAAAAAGAACAGCTAACCCACAAACAAACTCCATTAAGTAGAGAAATGCCATATGTGACAGCATCACATCAGAGGAGAGAAAGCAGAATTGGGTAATGAAAACCACTGGGAAAACTGGTTAAAGAGTTGAGGTAAAAAGTTTAAGTTTTCTACTTTGCCCTATAAATAAACTTCAGAAGCTAAATATACAAAAAAAAATCTTTTAAAAGGTAGAAGAAACTAGATATGTGTAACTATATATCTGACTTTAATCATATCGTAATCATATTTATATGTTGAAAATAAAAATCTCTGTGTATGGGTGTATATGTGTATATTAATCATATTTATATATTAGTAAAATAGAAAAGAATGACCTTAAAGGCAATGGAATACATTTTTAAATAAAAAGAAAGGATTTGTCCAAATACATTAAAATTTCTTAATCTGAGCCTACACACATACATACATTTATACGCATATACTAAAAAGTCAAACAATATAGATTGGGAAAATATTTATAATAAATATACTAATCTTAATCAAGGCAAATATAATCTAAAGAGTTTATCCAAAGAAAAACAAAAACAAAATTCCACAAAGAAAAATGAATAAAGGACATGAACAGACAATTCACAAAAGAAAAATATACAAGTAATTACAATCATTTCTAAAAGTTCAGCCTCACTAATAAATGCAAATTTTAAAACAAGATACTATTCTTTTACTAAAAATGTTTTAATTGTCATTTTGAATGAAAATTCAGAGAAACTGGTTTTTACATTTTTCCTGATAAAAATATAATCCAAATTCATTTTTTTCTGAAAGAAATCTAAAAAAGTCTCAAAGCCCTTAATAATTCTCATAACCTTTGAGCCAGTCATTACTCCATTATAAAACTTAATTCTAGAGAAATAATCAAACACAGGCAAAAAAAATTATTTATCAGTTATTTATTATATAACAATAGCAGAAACAAAAACAAAACAAAAAGCAAACAAAACTTGAAAAAACCCAAGTAACCAACTACGGAATATTAAATAAATATTAACACTTTCATATTGTGATGTACCATTACAGCCCTCAACTAACAAGGCTTACAAATATATTTAAGGACATAGATAGAACACATATTGTTAATTAAAAAATAAAATAGTAGTGAATCATCATGAATTCAATTTCAGGAAAATTTAGGGGGAGAAATATATACGATATGAAATATCTAAAGTAGACGATCAGAATTTCTGTTGTGGTTATCCCTGGAATGTAGGGAATTTTAATTGTTTTCTCTTCATTTGTTGTCATTTTCTCTAATGAGCATGTATTACTTAAAAAAAAAAAACATCAGAGAAATACATTTCTAAGCAGTGAGAATATTAAATGAATCACTTTGTTTAGCTTACTTAACAAGATTCTAAATATTTTTGAAATGTCCTTAAATGCGTTTGTCCTTAACTGTGACAACTGAAGACAAGAAAACTGGTGAAGCACAAGGAAGGTAGCTCTGCTGCCCAAGTGATACCACTGGTCCCTTCCTGTGCCTGTGGCAGACAGCACAAATCCGTCCCAGTGCTCTCCCCTGCTGGGCTCAGATGCTCAGCAGCCCTGAGCACTCTGGAGCGCCACCATCTGTCAATCACTTCACATAGTTTTCCATCTCTGATGCTGAAAAGAACCCTGAAGTGCTACTCGGAAGACAAGGATTCTCATTCTAGATCTGCCACCCACCTGAGCAAGTTAGTCCCTGTCCCCATAAAGCGATGGTTACAGAAGACCATAGCAGCTCTGGGGAATTCTGACCCACTGTGCTATTTCCTAATATCACCATTACGCTCAGCCATCCCCAATAACTCCCGCCTTTCTCAGACTGGTCCTGCAATAAATCATTGCATGTCAGTGGACATTTCTTCCTCCGGCTGCCTATTGCCTAGTGATGCTTCACACTCTTGTCTTCCCTACTGATGTGTGTTTCCCAATAGTGACACTGTTGACACTTTGTGCTGGATAATTCACTGTATGGGGTCCTGTCTTGTGCATCTTAGAATGTTTAGCAGCATCCCTGGCCTCTTCTACCCAGTAGATGCCAGGAGCACACCCCTAGTCATGACAAAAACATCTCCAGACATTGACAAATGTCCTCTGTGGGGCAAAGTGGCTGCTGTAGACCCCTCTCCTCCACAGGAGGGAACTGGTACCTTTAAGCGCTGAGGTTTGCCGAAGGTCACTTCCTTAGCAGGACCGGGGATGGAAAAGGGATGTGAGTGCTTCCCACCTGTCATCCAGACCTCTCCTTGGGGACAAGACCACGACTCTGAAGGTCTGGTGTGTAGACCTGGAGATACAACCTACTGTGTTCCGCTCTGCCTGCCATGCACACCACACAGCTGCCAGGAGACCCACGGCCTTCCGAGGAGGGGTGTAAATCACCATCCCAGGCTGGAGGGGCACTTAGCATAATGGAGTGATTGACTGACAGGTGGATATTTACACTCAGCTGACTACGCGGGCAAATTAATCAGCTGGAGGCAGTGCAGAAGGAGGGGCCAGGGGAGGAATTAGTCTCCAGGACTACTGTGGCCACTTCCTGTGGGTACCATGGAAGATTCTGGTAGGTTCTCCAACAGATCCCTGCCATGAGGCTATGAGTAATAAGACTCTCTTACAAGGTCATGGCTTTCCCAGCTGTTACTTTTTCTGGGCAAAGCAGCCAGTTCCCCATCTCCAGATGAAAAAACGGAGACCCAGAGAAGTGAAAAGACCGAGTTAGGCTTGCTGACTTCGGTCCAGAGGGTTTCGTTCTTCAAATTAAACAAAGGGGGAGAAAAAAAAAAAAAACACTCTCCATTTTCGTCAGAGCCAAGATGATTTCTACCTTTCGGTTCATCATTTTGGGCTGAGGGGGATGTAACTCAATTAAAGACAGAAACATTAAATGCACAGTAAAACCATCACACGTGGAGGATTTATAGGGGTATTGATTAGCACCATCAGTAAAGTATTTACCTTAATCAATAGGAGAAGGTGATTTAAATGTTTAGATGTCTCCTGCACTTCTGCCGGCCAAGGCGTTCTTAAAAGCATGTGTTTCATGGGCTACAGCCCTGCACGCCACCACCACCTTTGTGAGGCAAACTGCCACAACTAAAGTCCCTGCCTTCCTCACCCCCACTGTCACTGATGCCATCACAGGGTCTGAGGTAACTCACAGGTACCTATTATTTGGGGTATAAGTCAGGTAATAACATCTTTGCAAAGTGTGCATCCTCTGGATCTAAAACAGTCCCCCGCCCCCACCCCATGGAAATGGCGGGTTCTCGCCCTCTCTTGATAGTGCCCCCTTTTCCATCCCCTCTCTTGGCCAGCCTTGGGGACTCTCCCGGAGGCTTTCCCAGGACCTGGGTACTGACTGGGGGCCCTTCACAATGCCCACCACTGATGACAGCCTGCCCGGTTCATGCCTCTCTCCCTCTTGGCACCCCCTCGCCAGGCAGCTGGTGCTCCAGGCCTGGCCCGGCCGTCGTGGTTCGCAGCGGGCAGCCCCCTGGGTGGAGCCGCCCGAGCATGGCCATCCTGGGCTGCAGCGAGACAGTGCTTCCCAGCGGGCAGGAGCCTGGACCCAGGAACCTCACCGCTGGGGTTTGCATCTCTGCTCTGCTCTGTGTGCCTTTTGGCAAACTCCTTCGCCTCTCCCTGCTGCCATCCCTTATCTGTAAAGTAGGGATAACAACAGCATCACTACATGAAGATCGAGTTAATTCACGTAAAGCTTAGACTGGCCCTTGGCACGGGGCAGAGTCTGCATAAGTATTAGCTTTCCCTGGTGTTGATCGAGCCCCATGCTCCCTACCCCTACACCCCCTTTCCCATCCCCACCCCCTACCTCTGGGAAAATATGGGCTGTGGGTTAGGACAGGCTCTACCCACTGGAAAAGGGGAATGCGAAGGCAGCTCAGTAGACAGGAAGCATCAAGCATTAGGCCAAAGAGTTGGGGCTGCAAAGAGTACTCCCTATGACCAAAGGAGCTTGGACATCTTCCACCCTGAGATCACCTTAGACTGGTACCTCCCACCCTCCGAGAACATCCCTCTGCCTGGCTTCCCTCAGCCCCACAGCCAGAGGGTCCCCACCACGGCGGGGTGTCCGGCCCCCACCCCTCTGGCCTCACAAAGGAGACCTCAGAATTGTCTTGGTCTCTTCTCTCTTTAAACCCGTTCTATTTGAGATGCGCCTTTCATGTAAGCCACCTCAAATCCTTTTGGGAAGTAGAAAAGCATAGACATCATAAATAAACACATTTGGATGAACTGGGGAGCAGGCCAGGGAGAAGGCAGAATTATAGAATATTTTTTTTAAGTGGTTGCAGCTTTATTACTCTCAAGTATTTACAGTGATTCTTCGGGCGCTGCCGCTGTGACTGCTGACAAATTATTTCTACGTCGAGGTTCTGCTGGGACTGCTTTGTTGACTAAATTAGAGGACAGGCTTCCATACTAATTGCAGGCCAGCAGTTGTACTAATTACAAAGGAATCCTCGCTATTCATTCTAAGTAGATGGAAGCGGCTTCTGCCGAACTCCCCATCCTGTTCGTCTGCTGCGTTGCTCGGGGAATCTGATTTCAGGGGCTCAGCCGGGGGCAGCCCCCCTGGTCCTGCCTTCTTAACCCAGACCTGGCATCTGTGGCCGTACCCGATGCCTTTTAAAGATGCCCTCAATCCACGTCCTCTTTTTTTTCTGAGAACTTTCCACCAATGCAAGGCAAGGAGGTGGCTGGGAAATGAGGAGCCTGCACCCCCATTTGTATTGCACGAATCACCCCGTTTCATTCATTCAGCACTGAACAACTACCATCCACCAAGCGTGGTAAACTGCCAGGCACTGGGGAATCTAGCACTAATCAAAATAAAGAGTCCCCTGTCCTCATGGAAGTTGCCATCTGCTACGAGGGGACAGAGGGAAGCAAGAATACGATAAGGTGATCTCCAGTGGCAGCTATGGTAAAAAGGAAACAGGGCAATGGGATTGGACGTGGCTGGAAGCTAGTGGGAATCCAGAAGACGGTTGTGACAAGGACACGGATGATGGGGGCATTGGAAATGGGGAGAAGGGGATGTTTTGACCAATATTATGGTTGCGGTAATGGCTGGATTTGACGCTGAGTTGGATGAGGCAGGGTAGGGGGGTTGTCCGAGTCACAGAGGTTGCCTCTGAAGTTTTCATCCTGTTTGTAGGCACAGCTGATGGTGCCATCGACCAAGCCAGGGAAGAAGAAAGAGGAATGGCTTTGGTGGGATGTCATGGGCTGAACTGCCTTCCCCAAAAATTCATAGGTGAAAGTCCTTACACCCGGTACATCGGAATGTGATTCTGATAGGGGACGGGATCTTTGCAGAGGTAATAAATGAAAGTGCAGTCATGTGGGGCTGGGGGGACAGTGCCAGTCCAACAGGACCGGTGTCTTTATAAGAAGAGGAGATTAGGACGCAGAGAGAAGACCATGTGAAGAAGACAGAGGAGAAGACAGCCACCTACAAGGGAAAGAGAGTGGCCTCAGAGGCCATCAACCCCAGACCTCACCCTCCGGGAGTGGAGTAAGTCTTATCATTTAAGCCACCTGGTCTGCAGTCCTTTGTCACACACAGCAGCCCTCGCAAAACAGTATAGGGGTGACCCAGATTCCTAACACAGGGGCAGGACTCCAGAGGCCGGGATGAGCCAACCACTTTGTCTGTCCCAGGAGTGGCAGGTCAGGGCACCCAATGCTGGGACATTGCTTGATTTGGACCCGAGAGGAGCCAGGGCAGATGCCATGCACAGCAAAGGCAGCAGAGAAAGCACTCGGTGGGGGAAGGAAGGAGGAGATGCCCACAGCGCTGCAGAGATACAGCGCCACGTAGCTCCCAGGGGGCAGCGCTGCTTTACCCTGCGATGACTTCCGTTCCGTCCTGTCTGAGTCCCGATTCACAGGGGCCCAGGTCTCCTTCCTGCTTTGGGGGATGGCATTCCATGGTAAACTGGCTGTGTCCACGGCCCCTCCTTTGCTGTACAGCTCGTAGTGACTTCCCACTCTAGGCCCAGTGTCCTGCCCCGCCCTTGACTCTGGGCTCGGTTCCGAGACTTGGTTGGAGGATGTTGGCACGTGACGTTGGCACGTGACGCTGGCACGTGACGCAGCCGAAGCTCAAGAAAATGCTGGAGCGTGTCCTTGTGCGCTGTTGCTCCTCCGCCAGCCCGTTGCTGGGTAAGGCACCCGGAGCACAGCTGAGTGACGCCACCACGACCAGCCGAGGCCGTTCCGGGTCAGCTGACCTGTGGATGATCCCAGACGTGTGTGGGAGCTGGGTGGGGGCCAGAAGGGCTAGCCTGCTGAAGCGAGCCTAAATCACCAATCCAGGCTCATCAGCCGAAACCATGCTCTGTCCTAAACCAATGCGGTGTGTGCTTTGTTACCGGCGTGACTGTGGTGATAGATGACAGATGGAGGTCCCATGCGATGTCTCACAGCCTTCAGATGACTTCCCTGCTTTTTTGCTTAAGTTAGTGCAAGCCAAGCAATGTCTACCTACATCAGGAGGGACCTTGCAGACATGAGATCTCGCAGAAGTGAGGCCTTACGGAAGCGAGCATGCTGGTGTCTGCAGACAGAGCCGCAGCCCAGAGATGTTCCCACCTGCCCGTCATGTCTCAAATTGGAGAGGACAAAAGTACCCAGGGTAGTGTGGGGAGCACCTTCTCATCACCGCTCTCCGGGGAAAAGAAATATTTAAATATTTTACGAACGTTTCTCTTCTCTCTCATCATTTAAACAACAATCAATGTAGCCTATCAATTTACATTATGATCCTTTTATTACATCATCATCCAGTGCCAGGTGGTTAAGGATTTATAAAGAGATATGATTGTGGAGGGAAATCATGAGGATTCGTGGGGAGTGGGTGGGACCGCTAAGAGGCAAGGGGACACTCAGTGTAGATACCCCATTGTAAAATGGGGCGTCACGGAGGCCCCCGAAGGTGAAAGTGGTTAAATGAACAGAAGGAAGTGGCGTCACCCCGGAGTAGGCGCGGAGGCTGAGGGACAGGGGTTTGAGTCCCGGCTCTGCCACACGTCAGGTGTGTGGTCTCAGACCGATCACCGAACGGGCTCCATCTCTTGATTCTGTCCCCGATGAGTTGACTCCATCCTCGGGCATCTCTGGGCCACGTCAGGCTCATTAACTCCCAGCACCAGTTCGAGGGAGAGAGGCCCCATCTCTGAGAGCTCAAAGGCCCCAGGGTTGAGTCAGATGGGCTCTGATTGGGCCCACGTGGGTCATGTGCCCCGTTTCTAAACAAAACACCCGGGCAAGAAGGATAGAGAGAGCTGATTGGCTTAGCTTCCACCGTAGTCTCCGCCCCTGAAATTTAAAATGCAAGAACCCAAAGGGAAGCCTGGGACCCTCTCTACAGCAAAATCAAGGTGTTTCGCCTCAAGAAGAAGGTATAGGAAATTACCACCCACAAGCCCACCCCAATCTAGGCCTGACAGCCCCCATGGCCTGGCCCAAATCCCTCCGCTTTAGCACTGTGGGCAGGAGACTGAGGCCCCCGGAGGCAGCGCACCCTCCTCCTGTCTCTCTGCGCACAGATCCAGGCTCCGGGGGGTGCGCACCCCACGAGGAAGGGCAGGGCACAACCTCCCCCGCTGGTCGGGAGACCTCCAGCGTGTCACAGCAGCAGCTAGGAGGACAGGGACCAAGGGGCCCCACAGCAACGTGGTCACACAGTAGGGGCGGATGCCCTTCCTGGCCTCACTGGAAGGTGGCACGGAGCAGGATAAACAGAGTCTGTTTTTCCTTATTGCTCTGTCACTGTAATCCAGAAACAAACATACCCTCAGATGCCCTCTCGGTATCTTCCCAAAGCCACTATCACCTACTTTATCTTCTCCTTGGGATTTCCTGCTGCTTTTGCTGGAGTGTATGTGTGTGTGTGTGTGTGTGTGTGTGTGTGTGTGTGTGTGTGTGTACACGCTCACACGTGCACGCACACACACACACACATTTTTCTCTTGAGAGATCATGACTATTTAGCAGCCTTTTCCAAAGTGTAGGCTGTCTGAGCTACTGGGGTACACAGGATGACTAGGGGTGGCATGCACACATGATCCTTTTTTTTAATTTTAGTATTTTCTGTCTGTTTATAAACGTATTGGGGGAAATTACAATTTTACTGGTGTTATAATAATAACTAGCATTTATGAGTGCTTACTATGTCCCAGGCACTGTTCAAAGAACCCTTCATATGCTAACTGATTTAATCCTCACAATAACTGTGCAGAAGGTACTCTTATGAGCCTCATTCTACAGATAAAAACCAGAGGCACAGAGAGGTCAAATAACTTGCTCAAGGTCACACAGCTAATAAATGCTGGAGCCAGGACTCCGGCCCAGGCAGTCTGGCTCCAGAATCAAGCTCTTAACCATTACAGCAAACCTGCGATTTCACAGATAACATGGTCGTGATATTAAATACCCTTTTTACAGTTGAAGTAGAGGAAGTTAATTTAAAGGAAATATTAAAGAAACAATGGGAAAGGTACTGTAGGGATATGTTAAAATTTTTCTAGGTGGTAAATGGCCTTTGAGAACTCCTGAATCATTATACAACTTGGTATTAAGCTTATCATTAAATCCGTGAATGCCTTGTGGCTTTTAGGGGAGCCTGTGAACCCCTAAAGTCATGCACAATCTTGTATAAACATGTGTCTTTTTTCTGAGAGAGCATGTTGCTTTCATCCTGTCTCAAAGGAGTTTCTGATCAGGGCTGCTGATAATCGACACTGTGCCTCTGGGAAATTTAGAAAAAGATGCTCCTTTGGGGACAGTGCATTAGAAAATGATGCCACGTCCACTGGGAAGGCATGGCCCTGAGCCAAGGTGCCCAGCTTAGCTAAGAGCAGAGCATGAGCGGCTCTCAGCCCCTCCTCACCTGTGTCCTAAGCTCCTGTGCCGGGCGGAAACTGCGTGGTCATCGCCATGGGGTTCCTTATGAATGAAAACTGGTTAAGGACCGCCGCCGAATGGGAAGATGGCCCGGGGGTTTGGTGGAGAACATGAAGGCACTTGGACGTCAGGGGTTCCTGTCAGGAACTGGAGTGACATCCGGAAGGAGCCCAGGGCTGAAGGATGTGGTACTTGGGGTTGGGTCTCAACACCACTGATTAGCTGTGTCCTTCCCAAGCTGAGAAGCGAGGAGAGCATCTGCTACATCTTCTGCCCCTTCAGAGGGGTGTTGTTAGGGTCGGACGAGATCGGGCCATCAGAGGAGACACACGGGGCATTCTAGAACTTTAAAAGGGTGCATCAATCAGGGTCTGATTTGGAAAACCGGACCCATTCATTCCAGGGGCTCTAACCAATGGAAGTTAATGCAGAGCCAAAAAGCCAAACAAGGGAAGATTAGGCAGCTCGAAATGGCAACAGTGGGGCTGGGAAGGCAGAAGAAGTGTGACCGGCGCCCGGGAGCTGTGGTCAGCATCTACTGAGAGCTGGAGCCGCAGGAGGAAGCCCTGCATGGTCCAAGCTGGAGCCACAGACCCCTGCTAGAGAAGTCCCCTTCAGTCACCACCATTGTCCCCCTTTGGTTCACCTCAACAGGAAGCCAGTTGGCAAAATGTGCTCTCGGCAAATGTGCTCTTCAGAGCAAGGACAGGGAAGGGAGCAGGCAAGTGATTGGCATGCCTTTGCTTAGACTCCTTCAGCCAGAGCTGTTTTTAGTTGCCTAACTATGCATGGAACCGAACCCCTGATGGTTGACGTTGATGATACAAAGCAGCTTGGTTAGACGAAGTCTTACAGAAATGAATTCTTTGTACAAACACTAGCTCAAGGCCCACCATGTACAAGGCACAGCCTTAGCTCTGAGGTCTACAAATGCCTTGCTCCTGCTGCCCTAACAGGGTGGAGTGGGCTGCCTTCTATGGGATCTTCCATGAGCCCCACCTCCTGGTAGTCACACCCTCCCCTTCGAGTGTGGGCTGGAGCTCACAACAAACAGAACATGCAAACGTGGTGAGCTGTCACTCCAGATGAGGTTATGAATGACTGACTTCCGATTTGCACATACTCTCTGATGCTTCTCACTTGCTCTGATGAAGGAAGCTGCCTTGTTGTGAGCTGTTCGAAAGAGAAACCCACATGGCAAGAGCTCAGGGCACCATCTGACAGCCTACATGGAACCGAATCTTGCCAACACACACCAACAAGTCAGGGAGTGGGTCCTTCCCCATTTGAGCCTTCAGATGACTGCAGCCCCCACCAACGCCTTGATGGCAGCCTCTGAGACACACTGAGCCGAAAGGCTCACTTTAGTTGTGCCAAGATTCCTGCCCCACACAAACTACGAGATACTAAATGTTGCTTTAAGCTATTGATTTTGGGAGTAATTTCTTATGCAGCAATCGATGACAAAGACACAAGACACTTCGCTTTTTAGTTTATAAACCACGTCAGTAGATACTCTCATTTCCACCTACTGCCAACCTTGCACAAGTCACATCTCTCAGATAAAGAGATGAGGCTCAGAGAAGGTAAATGACATTCCAGAGAGATTAAGTCACACAGCCAGTAAGTATGGAGCTAGAAAACAAAGCCAAGTTTGTCTGATCTCCCCAAAGCAAGAGCTCTTTCCATGAAACAGTAGTGCCTTAAAGTGACACTGGGGACAATGGCTGACTGGACAGCTTAGGCTTAGAGAAGACAATGTGGCAACATTAAAAAATTTTTTTTTGAAAACAGCTGATATTTCAGAAATGCATTGAGATCCAAGATGATTCAATGGTGGAAAGGATGGTGTTTTCAGCAAATGATAGAAAAACAACTATATATCCACAGGCAAAAGGATGAAGGTGAAACTCTTTATACCATATACAAAAGTTAACTCAGAATGAATGGGTCATAGACTTACATGGTGTCACTAAAACTATTAATCTCTTAGAAGAAATCATAAACTGAAATCTCTGTGAGATTTAGGCAATGGTTTCTTAGATAGGACACCAAAAGCACAACCACCACCACCACCACCAACAAAATTGGTAAGTCAGACACATAAACATTAGAACATTTTCTGCCCAAATAATATCATCAAGAAAGTGAAAGGATAACCCAAAGTATTCATGACTATTTGCAAATCATACATCCGATAAGAGACTGATATCCAGAATATATAAAGAATTCTTATGACTCAATAATAAAGAACAAACAACCCGATTTTTTAAATGAGCAAAGGATTTCAATAGAAATATGTCCAAAGAAGATATGCACATAACCAGCAAACACGTGAAAAGATGCTTAGCATCACTAGCTTTTAGAGAAATGCATAGTTCAGAAGCCACTTCAGCGACACTATCAGGACTGCAACTAAAAAGACAGATAATAACAAGCATGTGGAAAGATCAGACTCCTCATACACTGCTAGTTAGACTACAAAACGATGGAACCACTTTGGAAAACACACAAACCACGGTTCTGTGGGCTGTTGGCCTTAGGATACGTTGGATGAAGGGGCTACAGGAACTCTCTGTACTTTCCTTGCGACTCTTCTGTAAATCTAAAAAACTATTCCCACATAAAAAAGGGTTTAAAATGGAGGAAACCCATAGCTTTATAGAACTAGATACATAGTGTAATCTATGTATATAGAGTGCATATGACATATAATCTTTTTACATTTAATAGCACGTAGGGGTCAGCAGTCCTCTTTTTGCACCTCAGGGGCAGGGGGTCGAGTTAATTTCATCTTCGGCTTGCCATACGTCGCCATCATCGTTCCGCGTCATCTAGTTTATTTGCTTATCTGATTATCCTCATCTGTGCCCATCAGTGACCGCCTGTGTCCTTACAAAATATGCATGATTCGTGTGTATGAGCGTGTGTGTATGTATGTGTGTGTGTGTGTGCTTAATTTACGTAAAAGGCATCACATCACACATTTCACCATCATTTCTGCTCTGTCACTATAACACCATGCGTTGAAACACCCGCCCCACCTCTGTGTGTCTCCCTAGTCGATCGCTTCTACCTGTTTCTCACTTCTCCAAGGTGATCATTCTCAGTCCCAGGGATGAACCCAACTCACCTCCACGTCTCCACCACCAGGAAGCACAGCACAGTGACTTCCCTCTTGAGACCCCTTTCGTGACGATGTGGGTGGGGATTTCCGCAGAGCGTATACGCAGGGTGGGAACGGCGGGGCCTTGGGGTCTACATGTGTGTCGGTTGACCACGTGCCGCCATATTGCTTTCAGGATGACCTCACAGCCTGGCAAGAGGCCCCTTGGTATTCCACTTTCACCCCCACTCCCACACCCCGGTCCCCATCGCCATCACGTTTTCCGTGCGCAGGGCCTCCATAGATCGAATCTGGCCTTGGGTAGAGGAGTCGACAGGGATGACAGTGGGAAATAGTGTCCCAACATCGGCTAAGATGCACTGAGCTCGTGCTCTGGACCATGAACTGTTCTAAGCTTTGCATGTATGTCGGGGGCCAGGAAAGGTTAATTCGGTCTTTGCAACAATCTTCTTAGGTAAGTATTATTATTATCTCTATTTCACAGATGAAAAAAAAATGGAAGTGCAGTGAGGAAAGGTGACTTTCCCAGGCTCATTCAGTGGTCATCACAGTGTCCTGCGGCTTAAGAAAGCCTGCTGGCCACCCCTGCCCCTGCTTTCCCATCTCAGCCCTGAGAGACTACGTGTGTCCAGGGCCAGTGCAGCCTGCTCCCCAGCCCGGCCACACGAGCCCGGACTCCCTGAGCGGCATTTGTGTTAATCCTGACGCTTAATTAAAACATAAACCACACTCAGAGTAGTATTAGCGACTCAGTGCTGCCTGAGCCCCGTTAAGCTCTCTTTTCTGCCCTGGATGAGTAACATGCTGGGTCCCGCATGGTCAGAAGGTTCTAAGGTCCCAAAGACAAGTGCTTGCTTCCCACTTTTGACCCGACTCGTGATGCTAAGAAGCCCGACGGGAAGAGGCTGCCATCCCAATAGCAGGAGCAGGACCATTGCCCACGAGGGCCACCGTGCCACCATTTGGCCATCAAGAAGAGTGCTTTGTCTTCGTGAGGAGGCGTAATCACCGCACCACAGGCAGACCTAGCCAATTAGGCTTATCGCGGATGGAGAGGGGCAGGAAGCTCTCTCTTCCTCCCGGTTGTTTTCCTGCCCCGTGGAAGAGGCCAGTTCCCATTTTTTATCTCTGGGTTCCCACCACGCCACCCCAGTGGGGAGGGAGTTCTGACAGAAAGCAGGTTTAAGCTATCTCCCTCGCCTGGAGCCCTGGGGTCAGGCCAGGCTGCCCTGAAGGCCAGGCTTGCAAAAAAAAAAAAAAAAAATCAGAGAAAAAAAATCAAGAGCTTTTTGGCGATGAGGACACACCAGTCATGCCCTCTCTCTCGTCTCTGTCACACTCATCGTCCCCACAGACTTGAGAAATTTCCTTGGGTGTCTCCCCAGGGCCTAAAGTGGAGGGCAGGGAGGGTGGTGGGAGAACTCGCTTGGGGCGGGGGACAGTTTGAAATATCAGTTTCCCAGCGAAAAGGCAGCCTCCCTCGGCATCATTCTAACGTTTAACTGAGGCTAATTGTGCACCACAAAACAGTGTACTTATCAACTGCATCTGTCTTTGCCCCTGCCTTCTCCTTCCAAGGAGATAAATTACTGGAGCAGATAAGGATCCAGCTTTCAGGGCGATCAAATGAACACCAGGAGTCCTCCAGATAGGACCGGTTTGTGAAACCCAGCCCCTGCCTCCTGGAGCGAGCCAACGACGAGGGCACGCTCTGCCAAGAGCGCCAGGGCCACAGGGATTGTCGGCCCCTCTGCTCCCCCGCCCGCTCCCTGGGGACATTAAACCGGGTAAGGGAATGTGCTTTTAAAGTATCTTTTGCAGTCTCTTCTCATAAATCACTCAGCCCGTTCCTGCTGCTTGTTGTGGTCGCTCCCGTTGATCTCCAGCCGACACAGCCTGAGCCCCGCGGTCCAACCACAAATGCAGCAGAACAAGATGGTGGCCTCCAGGCCCACGAGCGTGCGACGCCGCCCCCCACGGGCCTCCGCCTTTTGGGGGGTCCACAGGCGCCCCCCCCCCAGCTCCCGGCTCGGATCCCGTCTCCAGGGGCCGAGCGTTCCGGTGAGCAAATGGTGTTCAACGGGGCACGGCCTCCAGGCCCCAGATGCAAGATTCGAGGAGACAGGAATCGGAGTTTGAAGAAAACCCGCCCCAGGCCTGGGGTGTCAGGAGTGCTGGTCTCCATGCTACTGCCAGTCTGGGTTGAGGGGAGACCCGTGTGAAGTGTCTCAAGCCTCCTTTGAGCAGCTTCCCAAAATGAAGTACTAGTTCCCATCACTCAGGGCTATTACTGCGATGTTTGTCCTAAATATTCTTTTTTTTTTTTTTTAGGTCATCTACTTACTCTTAATTCAACCTTGTCCCGGTATGTAAATACCCCCCTTCTTCCTTGCCTTATGTCCCCCGTGCAGATCGGTAGGCAGTTATCAAATCACGCCCCCTCCCCCCACCCCACCCCACCCCAATCACCATTTAGCCAAACTCCGTACATATATATTTAGCTCTTTTAATCTTTTTTTTCTCATAAGGTTCTAATTTTACATTTTCCAGGGTAGTTTAGATTTGGCAGAATAGCCTTCGTCTGTGAAGAGTAGAACTTAATTATCAAAAGCTGAACTGGAGTGAGCAATCCATCACTGGGTGACACATCCTTGCCTGTGTTCATTTGAAAAACATTTTTTTGTGGCTCTTGGAAGATGGGGGGAAGAAAAGCTGTCAGGGGAAAAAAGAAAGAAAGAAAAAAAAAGAAAAAGGAAGAAAAGATGGGGAAAAATCCATCCTGGCATTCATCCTCCCACAACATAACCACATCACATATCACAAATTGGGGGATTAAGAATCGGGAATGTTCATTTGGCTTCTCTCTTGCCTTCCCTTTTTTTTTTTTCTTTTCTTTTTATTTTGTTTGAAACTGGATCTGAAATGTCTCCTAGCATGTGAAAGTTAGTCATGTAAAATGCCTCCTACGGTAAACATCATCTTTTTGACAAGGTTTGCATTATAATTAAGGCCCGTCTGAGTAGCTACCCAACTGTCACGTTCCATGGTTTTCCTTAAGAGGCAGGGTTTTTTAACAGCCAGATAAATGCTCTCTGTGGCCCAGACCAGTGGCACAGCACCACCCAGTGGCCATGGAAGGTCATGAACCCACCGTGGGGCCACACAGGGCTTCCTTCAAGGGTTTCCAGGAGTGAATGCCACATTTATCTTGCCGTCTGAATGCCGACAAGGTTTGCCAAAGGGGAGCTTGTATTGAGGCAAGAGAGTTTGTCCCGTGTCGATTTAAATGAGATACAGTGGGCAAAAGTGCCTCTCAGAGGGCCCGGTGAGAGCTGGCTCTTACCCACAGTGAGGCCGTTCTGGATTCGGTGCCAGGAGCTCCTATCGGCCTTGTTTACACCTCACCAAGACCAGGAACAAATCCGGTCTGTCACTCTGGGTTTCCGAAAACCTTAGATAATGGATTCAAGTTGATTTGTATTCTAGCAGCTCATTTAAGTAACCAACCTATGAAACAAACGTGTGAATAGTACATAAAGCCTGCAGACTTCCCCTGCGTCGTTGGTTGGCTCATGGCCACTTCTATCCATCGTACATGAACTTGAACATGAACTTGAGCGTGTTTCCTCATGCGGGGCGCACTCCGCTAGCTTACCTTGGTCATGACAGCATCAGCTAATGTTTTCCGGAAACGTGTATTTGTCATCTCCCTCCTCTAAGTTTTTCCAGGTTCCTTCAAAAGACACAAACTTAAGTCACTTTTGTCCAAATGTTTTAAAAAATTGTTTTAGTTTGTGCCGTTGATTGGGCATAACCAAAGACACTTCCCTGTGGCATGCGAAGAAGGCCTGCTGTGTCCTCCACTGCCAATGACTGTTTCCACGCTGAGCTGATTGCCAGATGCAGGAATGGGGGGCGGGGGGTCTGATTCAGTGAAACACTAACTCCCCAAGACTGACCCTTGTGCGAAACACAAACACACAAAAAACTCTCAGAGAAGATGCTGCTGATGAAATAAAAACAGCAGAGGTGGAAACAACCTTCCCAAGAGTCAAGGCCAGGATGGTCCCCTGTGTCTGGTCTGTTGAGCGTCTTTTACACGGAACACACCATCTGTTTCCCCGAGGCCAGCTCTCCATTCCTAAAGCCTAACAACAGAAAAGAGGCCATTGAAAACCACAACGATGGTGACCAAGCGCCCGGATATTTTATTGAGCATTTACTTTCTGCCGGCTACTATTAAACACTTCACATGTACTCACTCATTTAATTTTCATGATTCCTCTACAGGTTGGTATTACTAACACCACAGACGTAAAAAAATGATTAGGAACCTGAGGCACAGCCAGTTTAATTCTTTAGCTGAGGGTCACCCGTTTACTGGGGAGCAATGCAGGGCTATCCGTGCGACAGCCACGCCACACTCCCCGTTAATAACGGACCAGTGAGATAAATATTTCAGCAGTAAATTAAACCCGCAGGTCTCATCCCATACTTGATTAGCCCATCATCACTTTTATGTGGATTTTAATGCAACAAGATGAAGAAATAATCCACGTTAAGGCTGGGTAGACCAGGAGGCCGGGTATAGATGTTGACTACCCACGGAGAGCAAGAGGGACTCAGGCCCCGCACAGCTCATCCTCAGGGTAGTGCACTTGACCTTCCATATCAGCCACACAGCTACTCGTCAGAATGAACATCCAGACTGTGGTACCTCTGCCTTGACAGCGAACACCTAAATCTCTGTTCCCAGTCCTCAGAGAGCCACCATCAACATTAGATCCTCAGGAGGGTTGCAAGTTCACTGTCCTTTTCCTTTCTCCAGGTTTTATTGTCACCAGAAATAAAAGATAATTATTATAATGCTAAAGAACAACGCTTCGTATATTACATGACACGAAAACAGGGCCTCAGAGCAGATGGGGCAAGAGAAAGACGAGAGTGTTGTTTCATGATACAGAAGTTGGGGGCAGGTTCCACATGGGGTCAGTGTAAGGTGGGCCTGAGGGTGCCGGCCCCGACTGAGCAGACATCCTCAGCTCCTCCTCACCCCATTCATTCACCTGCACAGCGTGTCTGCTCCCTAGAACCCGCTCTCTTAATCCCACAGGCCACACAGTGCTTTTCCTGCTGGCGTCCCTTCCCTTGGCCTCTCTCCTCTATCTTTCCCTTCCCATGATGACGTTAATTTATGTTGCATATGGCTGCCCATCGAGTCTTTCCAAAGCACCTCTCAGATCTTTTCATCTTATTCTCCAAAGCCTTCCATGGCTCCCCGCTGCTTACAGAACCGAGTCCTTGCTTCTTAGACCCAACCTTAGATGTTTACTCCCTTCCAATCCCCTCCAAGCACCTTCTGCTCAAACCAGACCGGAAACAAACGGTCCTGCCTTCGGTTCTTCCCTCAGACCTGTCCTCCACCTGCAGGGCTGTGCATCGCACAGTTCCAGAAGATCCGTTCCCGTCAGAGGCAATGTCCCCGGCACCCACTGCAGGTGGGCAGTGCACAATCCGCACGGCTGTCGCTGGCCGCCTGGCTCTGCGGATCCCGGAAGCCATCGCACCCTCTCCCTCCCGTCTGCAGCAGGGTTTCTCAACAGCAGAATGATGAACACTTTAGGCCAGATGCTTCTGTGCTGTGGGGAACTGGGATATACACTGTAGGGTGTTTAGCCACATCCCTGATCCCCTGTCCTCCCAGCTATCACCGAAAATGGTTACAGACATCATCAAGGGTCTCCTACAAGGCAAAACCACCTCTGGTCACTCGTCACTGCTCTGAATCTTCCCCGAATCTGAAGCTTTGCCCTCAAAGCCACTCACTCCACAAAGCTGAGTATGCTCCCCACCAGGGAGCACCCCCAAACTGTGCCCACAGGTTCTATAGGGAGGCACTGAGCTCTTCCTATTTCAAATTTATATCTATACTTCTATTATATCCATCCCTTGAGAGAATAAAAGCTTCTGAGTTCCGGCTTCTCGGCTGATATTTCTCAAGGACTTAAGTACAGCAGGAGCCGGACAGACATCAAAGGACCGAGGGCCACGGACAAAATAGTTCTCTGTGCATCCTTCACAGCGGGACGGCGAGCTTCAGGCATGCCTGCTGACGGCTGCTGCTCCGATCACGTCGGCGTGCAGCCCGGTGCCTGGTCAGATGCAACAGAAACCTAATATTTTACCTGAAACCCTGATTTATGTGTAACCACTCTACTGCTTACTAAAGCAGAGCTTGTTTTAGCAAATGGGTCCAGATTTAGTCCATTAGCTTGAAATAAGTGAAAAACTCTAGGGTTTGGTGAAATCACACAATAAAATATCATTAAGCGCTGCAGCCTGTCAAGGCAGAGGGCAGGGTTGAGTTGAAAGTCAGAAGACCGTCTGAAGTGAGGCGAAACGCACAGTGGATGGGACGGGGGCAGCTGGCTTTCATTTGGGGGAGGTCGTCGGAGGACTCGCGCGTCTGTGATGTAAATGAAGAACAGAGGCCCTGACAATTTAACTGTCATCGGTAGAAAGGCCTCGGCTGGCATCGCCATGGGCTCTGGCCCTTCGCTCCATCTGGGCAGCTCCTGGGCCGTATTATGGGATGGAGCCCTGGGGCCGGAAGATGAAAGAACCAGGTCAGACCCCTCACAGCCGGGAAGGTCCTGCCAGGATGCCAGGCTGAAGGTTGATGGGCAGCTGGTGTCCCGGGGACAAGACAAGACGGGGGCCGCCACCACTCCTGATGATCCCCGAGTGAGCCTGTCGGAACGTCCAGAGTGGACTGGACCCCACTCCCTGTCGCGTCAGGCTCTGAGAGCCGTGGACAGCCTTCGGACCGTCCCTCCCCCGTCTCCTCTCTCCATCTCTCCCATCTCTCTGCGTCTTCATTCCGCTCTCTGTCTGTGCATCTCTCTTCCTCTGTCTCTGCAGAGCTGTCCGTCTCTCCTTGTCTCCGTCGCAGTCTCCGTGTCACTTTCTCTGTCTGTCCTTGTCCATCTCTCTGTGTTTCCCTCCTCTCTCTCTCTCTCTCCATCCCCGTCTCTTTATGCTCTGTGTCTCCCTGACTCTGCCTCCTCCTCTTCCCCATCTCTCTTCCTTTCTCTTCTGTCTCTCTGTGTCTCTCTTCTCTGCTTCCCTATCCGCCCATCTTAGTCTCATGCTTCTGCTACTTCTCTCTTCCTCCTGTGTCTATCTCTTTCCCTCTCTTACCCCCAGAGAATCAACCTACAGTGGATTATTTCCCCGGACATTCCTCACCAGGTCCCTTGAGATGCTGGCAGTATGGTGGAGTCAAACACCCAGCTCGAGATTTGCGACATTTGGCCAGTGGCAGTTAGGTGCTATGTCACCTCTCCACCTCACTCCTTCCCTGCGTGTGTCTCCTTTCTTTAGCAGCTAAGTATGTGCATGCAGTGGGTTGACTGCCTTCCCTGCTAGAGTCTCCAGCAGAGTCACCATAGACATGTGTGTGTCCCCCACCCCCAACTCCTGGCCCAATCGCTCTTTCCCCAAGGAAAACTCCGGGTAACTCCAGCCAAGATCAGAACAAGCACAAGAGACAGAAAGGATGCACCATCCAAGATCTAGACAGGAAAGGGCTCGACTCGTCCAGAAGTAGCCCAGCCGTGGTCCCCATAGAAGTATAACAATGGCGGCCACCACGAGTGCTGGACAGAGCGTCGTGTGCTTTGCAGGGGGCCTTCATGACCTATTGTTGGTCCCATCACCCAAATTTAAAAACTGAGGCTCAGAGAGAAAAAAAGTTTACCCAGACAGCAAGTCACCTGAGGGCTGTCTGACTCTCGGCACCGAATGGGACTGTTCTTATTCTCATTTCAGAAAAAAAAAAAAAAACCTTAATCACTTCTTGTTTATTGAGCAGATCTCATATACCAATCCTTGTGCTAAGCCTTGTTTCATAAGCATTATCTTCTTTCAAATTCATAATCCCCTAAGGTAGCTATTATGCCCCTCACCTCCCATGGAGTTCATGAGGACGCTAAAGACCAGAGAGGTGAATTCACCTGCCCAAGGTCACACAGCAAAGCTAGGGCAATGGGCTGCAAGCAAATTAATAGATTCCAACTGGCATCTCTTCAATGTGTATTTCCGCCTCCACCGAGGTCCCCACCACTGCAAGTAATCCTGAAAATTCGTCATGAAGCTTTCAAAACAATTTATGCAAACAAACCTCAAGTGGGGCTATTTGTATTGGCAGCCCGTTTCACTTAACCGCCCACAACAAGGAACAGATGGCCAGGGCCCTGGACAGAACACAGGAGGGGCCGGGCCCTCCGAAGCCGCCTCCCTTCCCCTGCGCCTGCCCAGCTTTATGACGATTACAGGCTTGTTCTTGTTTGTGCCTTTGATTCCCTTGTTATTTTATGTACTTGTGAAACCAACCCGACATTTCACGAGACAAGTTTGTTCAAAGACCGTTTGCCAACCATCTTGGGTTACCAGGAGCCTGGCTTCCGACACGAAGCTTGGAGCCGGATTCTGACGGAGCCTTCTGGAAGGGGGCACGGCAGGAAGTAGAAACGGCCTGCAGATGTGGATTAGGGATTGGCAAAGCCTTCAAGACAAACATTTGGAGAGTCGTGTTTACCTGCCTTTCTTCCGCCTTTGTTTCAACTGGGCATTTGTCACTCGGTGTGGAGACGAGTCCCCGGACGTGGAAGCAAATCCTGGATTCGAGTCTGTCCCTGGCCCTCTGTGGTGACATTAGACGACTGGTCGAAACGCTCCGATGCTCAGGGAACTAAACGAGGTTACCGCCACCTCGTTGGCCAGGTGCTTGTGACATTTAAATGATATGTGAACGATGCGTCCATCCAAAAAATGCCATTCAGCTCCACTTGTATTAACTCGTGACAGTCACATGGCTGCCTCCGCCACGGACTACTTAATCGACCAACAAATATTGCTGAGCGTGTATTATTTTCAAGATACTGTGTGATGGGCTTGGAAAAGATTCAAAGAAAAGTTAAGTTGTGGTCTCTAGCCCAGAGGGACAATTACAAAGACTAGGGCAGATGGCGTTTTTCCAAAGATGGCAGTGAGAATACCTCCCACCCTACATGCTTTTACGGTGGGCCTCTGTGACACTCCTCTCACTGGGAGGTGGGGGGCCATGTGTCTCCCCCTTGAATCGGGGCAGACTCAGGACTGAAGACGGAAGTGGTCTGTGATACCATCGTCACAGCAGGCGAATGCGTCTGCCTGGTTCTCTCTTTGGACATCTGCCTTTAGAGCTCTGAGCAGTCACATAAGAAGGCCGATGCTGCCATAATGGGAGGAAGCCCAATCCCCAAGGAGAGGCCATAGGTAGGTGTCCCAGCCACGGCATCAAACGCCAGACATGCGAGTAAACAAACCTTCAGACGACTCCTGCCCCAGCCATCGTGTCACCTCCATCCTTCACATGGGGTCCCTTCCAAGAGAGCCCAGATGAACCATCTCAGCTCCACCCTTTCCTCACCCCTGACCCTCAAACCCCATAAACATAACACAGTGAGTGCATTGAGAGCTAGTCTGGGGAGTGATTGCAGCAAGAGATAACTAAGGAGAAAGCAAAATGAGATGAGTGCATGTGCAAAGTCTTTAAGGAGCTGAGAGGGAGGAAGAAATGTGTGGGCTGGAGGTCAGGAAATATTTTCTAGGCAATAAGGCAAAAGTTAAACCTTCATTAAACGGGTACTATTTGGATAGGGGAGCACAAGGCGAAGGGAGTTTACTTATTAATAAAACAGCCCATACGTCAATGTGTCTGTAGCAATGATAATAATAACAATTACAGTAATAGCTAATGATGTAGGCTGATCATTTTAAATACTTGCCAATTGTTGTGTCCCCTGGTATTTTCTGCTAACCCGTGACCCCTTCTTACTTTTCAGCTGTCCACCACATGACATCCACTGCTCCAGGGAAAGGGTGTGAAAGGAAAAAGCAGAGAGAAGGTGTTTGTGAGCCGAGGGCCTAGGCCCCGAATCTCTGCAGGAAATGAGCTGGAGCTGCCTTTACTGACTCCCTGGGGATGGAGGGACATCTGAAGAAATCAAGAGGAACATTTAGGTATCTCTGGATCAGGGGAAGGGCCTTAAACTTGACCTACCCAGACCAAACATGTATAGAATTCCAAAGCTGAAGGCACCAGTGTCCCCATTCCCATGGAAAGAGAAAGACCCAGCACGGTGGCAGAGCAGAGAAAGGGGCGTGCGTCTGGCCAAAGGGGCACGCACCCTCATGGGGGTCCTGTGGATAGCCAAGGACGATGGGTCCCTTTGAGGTATGCAGCAGCCCGGAGCCATGAGGCGGCTGTGGGGTGTTGTCTCAGAAAGGAAGAGCACAACAGGGACAGGTATGGACACATGACCAGAACCTAAATGAAGCTGCAAATGATACTGAGGGAAATATGAGGTCCTGGAAGGAAAAGGGATGGTGAAGGATTAGCGTCTCCCTTCTCCCTCTGCAGGGCCCCCTTCGACACTGATTTGAAGCCATCTCTGCTCAGCAGTGGGTCCCAACGCTTCCGTGGCCTTCTAAAAAAACAGACACTTTTCAACGCCACCTACCGTGTCAGAGTGGGGAGAGCATTCTCTGCTGATGTCTTAAACGTACCACTTGTCTCTTTGATCCCGTCCACACTCTGAGATCAGGAGCCAGGGAAGCTGCAGCTGTGATGTGACTGGTGCTGGGAGCATTTCCCCAGCAGTGGATTCACACACTCCCACCGCCCTTCACAACTACGGAGAGGACCAGCGGGTCAGCAAGGTGCACACTGCAGCACGGGCGGGTCCTCGGTTCAGAGATTACAACTTCGCCTGGGGATTTTGGTGCATCTTGAACACCAAACGATAACTAATTCTCTAAAAGGTCTCAGATGTTAATCCCCTAGGAACTCTTAATTAACCCTCATTAGGATTATGCTAGTTCTAAAACTTGGGAAGAGATACAAATACATTGAAGCAAAGTTGCATTGCAAATGCATCGTCTTTCATACAAAAGGCTCACTACCCTTTCCTTCATCCACCCACCCATCCACCCATCCACCCATTCTCCCACCCACTCATCCATCTATCCATCCATCCATCCATTCATCCATCCATTATCCATCCATCTATCCATCCATTCATCCATCCATTATCCATCCACTCATCCATCCATCCATCCATCCATCCATCCATCCATCCATCCATCCGCCATCCATCTTTTCATCTATCCATCCATTACTCATCCATCTATCGATTTATCCATCCATTATCCATTCACTCATCCATCCATTCATTCATTATCCATCCATCCATCCATCCATCCATCCATCCATCCATTAGCCAGCTATCTTTCCATCTATCCATCCATTATTTATCTATCTATCCATCCATCCATTATCCATCCACTCATCCATCCATCCATCTATCCATTCAATCATTCATCTATCTATCCATCCATCCATTATCCATCCACTCATCCATCCATCCATCTATCCTTTCAATCATTATCCACCTACCCACCCACCCACCCATCCATCCACTCATTCAACAATAAGCAAATGTGGCCATGGCTCCTGCCTCATGAAAGGTATAGTCTAACAGGGACTGGGGGGAAAATGGACATTCATCATGCAATCACTCAAACATGTAATTACAAACCGATACGTAAAAGAACGTCACATGAAGACATAAGAGCAATTAGGAGGAAACCTGGTCAAGTATGGAGGCCGTTACCAGTGTCCATCACATCTAGTTCTTCCCCCCTGCCTGGGCACTCAGGAGATTAACTTCCCAGCCCTTTGGGGTCTCGTGACTGGTGCTGGCCAGTGAAATGGGAGCCTCAGTGACCCAATGTGCTATGAAGGTGAAGCTACAAGGCGGGAATCACCTGGAGTTAGCCGCACGGAGGGGCAGGGCTCTGCCTGGATCTGCAGGGGATTCGGTGTCACTAAGGAAGAAATTTTAGCTGTGATGACCCATTGAGATTTTAAGGTTGACTGTTGTTACTGCAGCATAGCCTAGCTTTGCCTGACTAACAGCCTTAGAGCAAGAAAGTGGTAATTCAGTTGAAAGTTTCAGGATAAGTAGGAGATAACTCTACAAGAGAAGATAGGTCTGCTGCCTGGAATCATCCAGAGTCTCTCTCCTGGCCTTCTATGACCCAGGTAAGGTCCCTGAACGGGCTGATGCCAAGTGTCAGAGTATATAACCCACAGAGATCACCCCTGAAGGCCTGGTCCCAAAGGCTGATGGATGTGGGTGGAGAAGGACAGAGGCACTTATCCTCCAATGAGACCCGACCCGACCACTGGTGTGACATCGAGAGCTGAGACTTTCAGGATAAACATGAGGTGGCATGGCTGTGGTGGTTCCGATCGTGGTCCAGAATCACACTGTCTGGGTTCAGATCCCGATCCATCACTTACTAGCTGTGTGTCCCTGGGCAAGGTCCTCAAGCTCTCTGTCCTCAGTCTTCTCATTTGTAAAATGGGGGTGATAATAGTACCTACCATCTAGAGTTTTTCTGGGGATTGCATGAGTTGACATTTGGAAAGGACTTAGAATGGTGCCTGGCACACAGTAAGTAGTGAGAATTTGATAAATACAATGGAAGAGAGAGAAAGAACAGGTACAAGCCAGCCCGGAGTGCCAGTGACACTTTCTCCACTCTGGGGGAGATGTGCCAGAGTGTAAGCCAGCCCTGTGACTCTACCCCCTGCCTCCTGCTCCATCACCTGGTGAGGTCGTGAGGTCAGACTCAATTTAGACAATTGGTTCCTTTACCAGGGAAGACGAAGGCTACAGGGAAGGACTTCTCCCATCTATAAACTAAACACCTTTATCACAGCACAACATTAAAATGGACCTTAAATCTCTGCTAGTAGAAACTCCCCTTTTAAAGCATTAATTCTTTCCGGAATATTCCTATCAGGCATCCTTCCTTCGCTTGCATACCTCCAGTGACAGGGGATTCACTACCGTGTGGGTCAGCCGATTCTTCCCTTGAGCACGAGTTTTGCCCAGTGATTTCTGCTCACTGGGTAGAACTCTGCCTCGCGAGACCCCGTAGATGGAGGACATCTACACTCTTCTAGGAGGCCATGCTCCGAGAGGTAGCCAGGGCCCAGATCTACAGGAGAGGCCATAACGAGGGGCCAGGATGCTAGTCTCATGTAATGGGAAGCACGGGGATATTGAAAAAAAAAAATCAGTGACCTCGTCAGCTTTCTATGTGAAACAGATCTCTCGCTCTCTCTTTCTCTCTCTCTCTCTCTCTCTCTCTCTCTCTCTCTCTCTCTCTCTCTCTCTCTCTGGCTGTGCCAAGCACGGATGGACTGCAAGAGAGCAGGGGCGAAAGCAGGGGACCAGGTGCTCAATTACTGCTCATTAATTAATATTGAACACCTCGGAGAGACTGGCCTGCAGCAATGGCCGGTGATAAAAAGACACGTCTTGGTGGGGCTCCGCCCGCCGCTGGGTTTCCTGCTCACAAAGCTCTAATCACACTGCGCTGTAATTATCTGCTTACTTGTCTGCTCTCCCTCGGAGCAGAGCCCCCCGGATGCAGCTGCGAGGTCTCACTCCTCACTGCAGCTCACCCCGCCCCCCGCCGCGCCCGGGGTAATGCCCGGCACACGGCCGTGTTCCGAAACAGCCTCACGAACCCTCGCTGATCTGTGGCCACCGGTGTCACCGGCCTCGGATGTCAGTGTCACCAACCTCGGGGCCGTGAGAGCAGGCTGCGATTACAGCCGGAAGGATGTTGCATTAGACAATGAGCGACCTTTCGCATCAGTGAGAAAGATGTTGGCAGCTCAAAAGCAACCTATGCAGAGATAGGAGGCGATAAATACAGTTCATCACCTGAATTGGGGCACTTGTGTTGAGGACAAAGGCGTACACGAGAGGGACAGCAGGACCACAGGCAAAGGACTGGGTGTTCTGACAAATTAGGATGGTGATTGCCCTCCTGAAGGCTCACCCAGTATTTTCTGTTCCTTACACCAATTATTTAGCTTGAAATAATTCTGTTAACGGCACCGCCAGACTTCCCACGCCAATCCTCTGACTCCAGAAGCTCGAAATCATGCCTCTTCTTTGTCCCTGTCCATCTCACCTGGGAAGATCTGTTCCCTTGCCTCACTACTTTTCCCAGACGTCTCCTATTTTCCGTTTCTCCCAACAGCACCCTCCTCTGGGCCTCACCTCCCTTTTGCTTGAGGTGCAGGATTAACAAAACAGTAGTGTTCTCCACCATGAAGGTTAATTTTTTGTGTGTCAGTTTGACACCGGGTACCCAGATATTCAGTCAAACATTATTCTGGGTATGTCTGTAAGAGTGATTCTGGATGAGATGAACATTTGAATTGATAGACTGAATAAAGCAGATTGCGAGCCCTAATCTGGGTGGGCCTCGCCCAATCAGTGGAAGGCCCGACTAGCACAAAAAGGTTGCCCATTCTGGGAGTAAAAGAAAACACCTCTTGCCTGCCTCCCTTTGAGCTAGGGCGTCGGCTTTCTTTCCAGCCTTTGGACTTGAATGGAAACGTAGGTTCTCCTGGGTCTCTAGCTTACCAGTTATAGATCTTCAGACTTGTCAGCTTGCATAATCACATGAGCCAATTCCTTAGAATCAATCAATCAGTCAATCAATAGCCTATTGTTTCTGTTTCTCTGCAGAACCCTAACTGGTACAACAGCTCTATTTCAGTATCTATCTCAGTATTTCAGTAGCACAATGCTTGGCACTTAGCACTCAATTGATGCTGGCTGAACATGGGACCAGATTTAGATCCGTTTGAGGCCCCTAGCCTTGGAAAGATAACAGAGTTTCCAACTCTCTGTATGTCATTCAAAATAACAACATTAAGACACAAATCAAAAGATGTGTATGCACGCTAAAATTTATTTTCTGAAAAGCATATTTCTAGCTCTTCAGGTGATGAGATTCGAGAAAAGTCTTTTGAAAGTGGACTTTGATGGAGAAAGTTGCCCTGCTTTGCTCGTGCCCTCAGCTCGGGCTTCGTCTGCAATGGGGTGACCCCACACTGGCTGAAGGAATGCATACAAGAACGAATGAACGAGCGAGCATACAGGTGTCTCAGGTAATAAAGAGAAATTGACCTGTAAATTGCACATTATTATTCTTTCACTCGTCATTTCAGCATTAGCCTAATTCCAGTGGGGGATTTTTTTTTCTTCTTCTTTTTTTCTTCGGTGGTTACTTGAAACCTGCCCTTTAATTCCTGTGATGCAGCGTTTGAACTAATTAGCTTCTGGAGGGGACCCCTTCGCTGCTCACCATCTGACCCCTGAAACGCGATCTCCGGCTGGACCCCTCTGCAGGGCTCAGGTGGATTCTTCCTTGTGACAGCCTTGCCCTCTGGGGAGTTTTGGGGGACGGTGCCCAGTGACAGAAACAACAGAGAGCCACCTGCATCCCGTCCTAAATCCAGCATCAACAACACAAACTTTGCTGGAAAGTTCTCCTTTATGTCCTTATACAGTGCCCCAGAGAAGGGAACCAGGTCTGTGCTCCAGTCGGTGCACCCCAGTTGAGGTCCTGCTCTGCACCAGCCACTGTCCAGCGACTCTCCTCTGAGGGGCCAGGGGTGTTCACCTATGCCCTTTGGGTGCATTCATTGTCACAGATGACAGAGACTCCTGTCCCTCAGTCATTCTCCTAGTGAAATAAAAATAATGATGGATGGAGCAAAAGCCAGCCTGAATCTCCACCTTTTGAATCAGGCCGGAGGCAAACAAGAAACTCCTGCCCAGTGTGGCCGGTGTGGACAGCAGCCAAACAAAGGCTGTGAAACAGGTGTTACTGGGGTCTTTCCTGGGAGGGTCTTTGCACTTACTTTGCATCTTTCACTCCTCCGAGCCAGCTAAGGTTATCTCTATGCAGAGGAGGATGCAGGGTAGTGGTTAGGAGCTGTCCTCGCTCAGATCCTAGCATTTGCTCCCTGTACAACCTTCTGGAAGTCCCTCAGCCTCTCTGAGCTTCAGCGTCTCCATCTGTAAAATGGGCATGGTAACAGTGACCTGCTCTGTGGGGCTGCTGCGTGGACCAGAAAAGTGATTAAAATCGGGCCCGATCATTAGTCAGAACTCCACATGCTTTGGTTCCCGTTCTCCCAGTTTGCACGTAAGGAAGCAGAGGAGGCTCAGGGAGGCCAGCCGGTTCCCCAAGGTCACAAAGCCCGGAAACGAAAGACTCCAGATGCACCCTCAGGCCCGTGTGGCTGCAGAAGCCATGCTCATAACTGCTGCTGCCCCGTGGTTTCAAACATCCAGAGGAAACCTGGCCTTGGGTAATTCAAGTTCTGCCAGATCAAAAGGGAACGACAGATCGAACATGTCACCACATTAGCCTCGTCCGACAGGACGTTGTCTATGTGACGGTTTGCCGGAACATAATATCCTTCCGATCATGGGCCCCTTGATTTTAAAAGGTTCTTTCTCTGGCTGTTTCTTTTTGCTTTTTTTTTTTTTTTCCTCTATATGGGATTTAAGCCTCCTATTTCTGTGCATTGTTCCTTTTCAACATAAAGTTATGCATCGTGCCTTTCCAGGTCTTCAGTCACCTGGAATTACATGCATATTGGGGCTGGAAGAGACCACGTTCATTCATGGGGACACTGAGTCCTAGAGAAGGCAAGGGACTGGTGTAAGATCCCCCGGAGTTGTGACAGGAGAGGCTGAGGCTAGAATACAGGACGTGAGCCCGAGTCCCTGTGGCTCTCAGTGCAGAGACGCTGAGCCCCAGTGGCCACCTAATTTCACCCACGAGGTCCCCACGATTGTGGCAGGCCCTGCAGAGCCTGGAGCCACCAAACAAGACGAAGAGACAGCCAGGGTTGCCTTTCAGTCTATCATTACCACAATAAGACAGAGCGACCAGCAAGCCCATCTCGCCAGAGAGATACCACAACCAGACTGGATCAGCTGGGGGTCGGCTGGTCCTGCTGGGCTCGGCTGCGTCACGCTCTAGCTCAGCTCAGATCTACAGAAGAGCAGAAGCCCCAGGGTCTATCTGAAAACCGAGAAAGGGAGAGAGCTGAGCCAGATCCAGGTTCCATCCAGCAATGCGCTTGGTCATGTGCCCCTAGACAAATTCCTTCCCTTTTGCTCTTGATTTTCCCTTTCTAAATCCAGATGCATAAATGGCTGCCAAAGAGCTCTGGGTTTCCAGGGGGACGAAGCAAACTACAGAAGGGGGCCTTTGCCAGTTTGGGTAGTAAACAAAAGGCCGGAGGCCCGTTTCGTACGGTTTAGGCAGAACTGTAACTGAATGTGACCTGAAAGGGCTTTCATGGTCCACAAAGCTCACTTGTTCACCCGTGAGCATGTATTGATTGCATCCCTACTGTGTGCCGGGCGATATGCTGGGCACCAGGACACGATGATGTTCCAAAGAGACAGTCTGCAAAGGAGATATTCCGTGTCTGTCTTCCCTGAGCCTGCAGTCAAGAATGTGGCTGTCGCTGTGAGTGCAGATGTGGCCCTACTATGTGCATAGCGTGTGTTACTCCTCGAACCCTCACGACAACTCTGTAACACATACGTGTGTTACCTTTGTCTTCCTTCACAGGTAGAGCAAAGCATTAAAGTGACTGACTTGGCCAAGGTCACCCAGCTAGAAAGTGACCAAACTGGAAACAGAACCCAGACAGTGTGGTTGCAGAGTCTGTCCCTGAACAACTCCATCATGATGCTTCTCAGAGTGCCACTGTGCTGATAGTGCTGTGATGGGGGGTGTGTGTGTGTGTGCGCGCGCGTGTGTGTGTGCGTGTGTGTGTGTGTGGAGGGGAGGGGGCAGGGGAGCGGGGTGTAAGATCACCTGTGAGCCGGCAAGTCCGGGAAGGCTTCCTGCAGGAGGTGACGCTAAGCTGCCGCAGGAAGTAGGAGTCACCCAGGAGAGAGGAGCTGGAAGATGGCAGCAGGCAGTGGAGACAGCACAAGCAAAGGCCTGGACCGCGGCGGGCATGAGGAAGTCCCTGCGGGTGTGGGAGTCTGGGAGCATCCTCAGGCCCAGGTCCGTTTCAGAGGGAGAAGCCGCGCCTTCTCCCACAGATGCAAGCTCCACAGCAGCAGCTGGAAGAGCTGGTGGAGTCCTGCCCGCAGCTGTCCTCTGGACCAGTGATAAAAAAACATGGAGCAAGCCCATGCCCAGCGGTGCATGGGGAATGTTTGCCTCCGACACTCCCTGCCTCCCCTTTCTGGCCACTCTCTCTTCTTCCTGTCACTCCAGGGACCCATCAAGCAGCTGGCTGTGACCCTAGGGTCTGGATTCTTGCAGTCCACATCATAGCTCTGCCACTGTTCAGCTCCGTGACCTTGAGCACATTATTCAACCTCTCCTGACCTTGGTTTCCTTGGGTAAGATGACTACTACTAAGAAGCACAGCTATTTCGTAGAGGCATTTTGAGCGTGGCATGAAGCAATGCCCAGAAAGTGCTTCGAAGCCTTCGTGATACACAGGAGGTGCTCACTGAAGGCTTGGGGATTGTTATAGTCTTCTGGGGGCGGTTCAAGTTCCGCTTGACCTCATTGACATCCCCACCCCACACTCACCCCAGCCAAGAAAATCTGAAACACTAAGATGATTATGGCATGAGCTAGTCCTTTTTCTAAAATTATTTGCATAGAAAATATATCAAAAAAAAAAGAGGACAAGACTTCACTCCAAGGAAGTGCTAATGGCACCAAAAACCAGGATGCTGAGAAGTTACTTTGGCGTGTGTGCACGCATGTGCACGCACGTGTGTGTGTTGGGATAAGGCACAAACGCCCATTTCCTCGCACTTCCAGAGCTGCGCACACGTCCTCCGGTTAAACGCAAAGCCAGGCTGGCCAGAATGGCGAGGACACTCTCAGCAAAGGGCCGGGCCCGACCTTCCAGAAGGACACGCAGACACGTCTAAGAACGCAGAGTGAGGAGACGCCGGATCAGAGCAGCATCCTCCAGGAACTGCTGCTGCAGACGGAGGACGGAGGACGAGAGGGGTGGGCCCTGCTCCCTGGCTCCGTCTAGAACAGACACACGCTTCCTCGTGCGTTAGGCTGACCTGGCCGCTCCCCGCCTTCTCCTCACACCCGCAGCTGCCTGGGAAGGCAGAAAAACCCTCCTGCCCAGGCCTGCGCCGTCAGAATCTGCACTTTAACAAGAGCCCCAGCCGCGCTTATGAAATGCACGCGACAGTTCGAGAAGTCCTGTTCAGAAAGTTGGACCAGGTAGAAAGTGCCACGAGCCCTGTAAGAGGAGTTGCTGAGTCAGGCGCACCCCAAGGGCCAGCTTCCGGGATGAAGTGAACATGGTGGATGAACGGATGGGTCCGCAAGCCGTGACATCCTCTTGGGGAGGCAGAGGGGTCTCCCCGGGGCTCCCAGCAGCCTCACTGCTCTGAGCTGGGGTCCCCTCACTCTTGCAGCTCCTTTCCAGCTTCACTCAGGTGTAGAGTGTCTTCCTTCAGCAACAGGATGGATGGGCCTGCAAAACTGCACAGTGACAAGCCAGCCCCAGGCAGAGGCAAGGAGGCCCCACCCTGCCAGTGACAGCCCCAAGCCCCGGAAGCTCTGGGGATGGCACTGGAGACAGGAAGTCACCCCTGACTGGGCTGCTCTGCCCCCTCAAGGCACGCGAGGTGGCTCCAATGCCTAGAGATTGTGCTCAGGATCCTTGCAAAGCCACTCCCATCCCTGTCCCGTCTCTGTCCCGCAGTCACATTTCTACAGGGAGTCTGCCCTCGGGAGTTCCCGGGAGGCCCCAAGCCAGCGATCACAGGGGCATCACTAATGGCTCCTCACGATGTGTCACCCTAAGGCACATCCATCCCACTTCTGTATAGAGTAGGGGAGCCCTGAGGAGTCAGGGGAGGAAGGGCCTGATGCGGAGCACAGAAACAGTGGGCGCACCATCAAACGACCAGGCATCTTACAAGGGCCTAGAAGGGCACCCCCAGAGCCAGGCGTCGACCATGGGTCAGGGGTCAGTACAGCATTTCCCAATCTTCATATGTTGCCCCTTCAATGTCCCACCCATGAAGTTTTAAACACGTATCCTATATATCTGTTAATGCACTGTGCCCACATCTGTGCTTTATACACAGAAGAGTTAGATTTTTTTTAGACACCCCTCCCACAAGCAACGATTTTTGTCCCATTAGGGCATCATGTTGAGAATGCATAGATGAAGCGGGGAAGATGTCCAGCTTTTTCTCCTTATTACCATTTTTTCATTTCTCAAGAAACTTTTATTTTTTTAAAAAAAGGGTAGCAAATACTTACATAGCACTTGGCATACGCCAGGCAGTGTTCTAAGCACTTTACACATTTTAAATCATTTAATTCTCATAGAGGCCTATGAAGTAGGGTCTATATTACCCCCATTTTACAGATGAGGAAACTGAGGTTCAGAGAGGGTGAGTGACTTGCTCCAGATCACACAGCTAGTAAGCAATTGAGCCAAGATTCAAACCATGGCAGCCCGGGTCCAGAGTTGGTGTTCTTAATGAAATACAATTGTTTTATTATATTTGCAATGAAAGGAAAGATTTAAAAGGCAGAATGAGGATGTGTTTTCTGTCTGTAGACAGGTTAATGTAGGTGAAAGTACTTTTACTTTAAAGCTTGAAGTGGTTTGTAGACATAAGACTATATTCATTATAATGATTAGTGTGTGAATACGACCACTGCTATTACCACTGCTATTAGTAAAATCAAGTCCGAATAAAACCACAGCCAAACGTGGGGATGTCATACCAAGCTGAGAGAGGGAGTGGGGATGAACCTACAAAAAGCCGGAGGCGGAATAAGAGAACCCCTTTCATTATGATGAACCAGGGCACGGGCAGCTGCAGGGAAGAACCTGGAGGCAAAATATTTAGGCAGCTGCACAGCGTTCAGATGGCAGCCCGGCTGCTGGCGCCCGGCCCACTCCGGCCTCAGCG
>PVKZ01005865.1:0-44849 GCA_004027375.1 Macroglossus sobrinus | reverse complement strand
CAAAATTAACTCAGAATGGATTAAGAACCTGAATATAAGACCTGAAACAATAAAATGCATAGAAGAAAACATGGAAACTAAACTCAAGTACCTTGGACTTCAAGATGATTTTATGAATTTGACCTCAAAAAGCCAGGGAAGTAAAAGCTAAAATAATAGGATTACATCAAACTAAAAAGCTTCTGCTCAGCCAGCAAAAGAAATCGTCAACAAGGTAAAGAGACAACCACCTGAATGGGAAAATGTATTTGCAAGAAATGCCTCTGACAAGGGCATAATATCCAAAATATACAAAGAACTCATACAACTCAATAACAACAAAAAAGCCAATGATCTAATCAAAAAAATGTCTGAACAGAAACTTCTCCCTAGAGGACATACAAATGGCCAACAAATATTTTAAAAGATGCTCAACATCGTTAGCTATTAGGGAAATGCAAATCAAAACCACAGTGAGATACAATCTCACACTTGTTAGAATAGCTATATCCACAAGATGAGTAATAACAAATTTACATTTAGGGTGGTTATTGAAATATGAGGTCTTTTTATAGTTGTTTTATCTTTTGCTTTACATTGCCTCCTTGTCTTTGTGCTTCTGTTTTCTTTATTTTGGTTGGCTTTTGTGGGTTTTCCCTCTGGTTCTTCCTGTTTTATGTTATATATTTCAGTTCTGAATTTTATTGTCTGGTTACCATTATGAATATGAAGAGGATAGTTACATATATACAATCATCCCTTTTCTTCTATGGGTGCCTTATCTCCATTCTTCTTTGAGAATTTGGATCTTTGAATTCTCCCTTTTTCAGTCATTGTTATCTCATTTTGTCCCTATGTATGCTGAACGTTCATTACTGTCTTGCTATAGCAATTCTCTTATTATTTAGGCTTATAATATCATGTTCTTAGTAAGGGATGCACTCTTCTGCTTCTATTTGCCTGATAATCACTTTACTCCTAAGTATGTATTTTTTTTATCATATTTTAGGTGAGCTGATCCCTTTCATTATTTCCTGTAGTGTAGGCTTCGTAATGGAAAATTCTCTCAATTTTTGTATGTCTGGAAAGATCTTAATTTCTTCATATCTAAAGGAAAACTTAGCTGGATATATTATTTTAGGCTGATAGTTCTAGGCTGATAGTTCCTTTCACCTAATAGTTTGATTCCATTCCTTTCTGGCTTGTAAGGTTTGCGCTGAGAAGTCCAAGGATAATCTAATGGGTTTGCCTTTATAAGTTACTGTTTTCTTCTCCTTGGCTGCCCTGAGAATTCTCTTTGTCATTGATTTTTTATAATTTTAATACAATGTGGCTTGGTGAAGGCCTTTTTGGGTTGAGATAATTGTGTGTTCTGTTGACTTCTTGAATTCCAAGCTCCAGCGCATTCCTTAAATTCGGGAGATTCTTATCAACTATCTGAAAATGCTTTCTAGTCCCTGATCCTTTTCCTTGCCTTCTTCTGATGGTATCAGCTACTTCTTGTATTTCTCTTTTATTATTTTTCATTCTTAGTTTTCTCTCTTCTGCCTTCTGATTTATTTCTAGATTTCTGTCTTCAATATTGCTGATCCTTTCCTTTATTTGGTCAACTCTATTTCCCAAGCTTGCTATTTCATTTTCAATTCTTGCAGTGTGTTTTATCTGTTTTTTTTTTTTTTGCTCTGCTTATCTAGATGTTTTTGTTTTTGTTTGTTTGTTTTTTTATTCCTGAAATTGTTGATAGGACTCATTTTAGAACTCACTGAGTTATTTCAGAAGTTGATAGGACTCATTTTAGAACTCACTGAGTTATTTCAGAAGTAGTCTGCTTTTTTTCTAGAAAGAAGATTTATTATATAAAGATCTCTGTTTAGCTGCAAAACAAGCGCTTTTCTTTTGGTTTCCAGTAGGTGGCAACTAAGCCTCTTGGATCCCTGCATTTTATAAAGCCTTAATAATGCCTTTATATAATGTATTTATTTTCTTGTAGATATTTAATAACCTTCAGTCTCATTCTCTGTCAGTTTTAGCAACAGTTTCAGTAGCATTTCCTCAGATTCTCCTGTGACTTTGAGGTCATCGGTCTTGGAGGGTATAAGGAGAGGGGCCCTCTGGGTTGGGGGATGCGGCTTAGCTTCAGTTTTTCAATTGCGGCTGTTAAAAATCAACTGTTGTTTCTCTGCCGGCTGCTTTTCTGCTTTCTGCCCTGATTAATGGGCCTTGCCACCTGCTATGTGGTATTCAAAGGTCTCCCAATCAGTATTGTTCAGGGAAGTCTTTGCACCTTCTTCTCTCCTTCTCCCCCTACAGGGAACTCTGGCGGCTACGAGAGGCAGCTTTTTTTATTTCTGCCCATCCACCTTTCAACACCTGAGGTTCTGACCTGTGGTAGCTCTTATGCGCAGATTCCAGGCTCAGATGTGTTGGTGTGTGGTCTGTGTGTTTTTTATTGTTTTAGATGTTCAGCTTATTGTTTCAAGGGGAGAGGTCTGGGGATGTCTCTCACTCTGCCATATTTCTCCAGACCTCTGTCATTTACATACAAGTGGGCACAATAAGGACCTGGCCAAGAGTCCCAACCTTTATTATGTTTTTTCAAGTGTTCACAAATGACCTTAATTGTGAGCAGCCTCTGTGTTTGTGTGTGTGAAAAGAGAAATGGATTTAGATGATTTGGGGTGCTGTAATGAAATTCTGTATCTTTAGAGTTCATGATTCCATAACTGCAAAGCTAGTATCTGGATCAATTAGCCTAAATCAAAAATATGTATTTTAAGTGCAGCTTTTCCCCTTTATTCTTAATTTGCACTAGAATGTAAAGGTGTGTGTGTGTGTATTCTACATCACTTAAATAGGACAGCTCTAGATTTCCTTTTTCTTTAGTTGGAAAATAGTCTTACAACATCTGATGGTGTGTAAATTTCATTGAATATTTTTCATAACCACAGGGAATTCAAGATATAACTTAGGAAGCCCTCAAAAGCAGATAGCATTATAAATACTGCAATCTGGAACTCAAATACATTAGGGATAACAAGCTTCTGTACTGACAGAGCTGATTTTTGTATACTGTGTTGCCTTTAAAAATACCACAATATTTATTCTTTATAAAGTTAATTAGTTCTTGAACTGGAATTTAAGTATTACATCTTATAAATTTTATGAAGTACAAATACTTTTAACAGATATAATAAAGATTTTTCTTTTATTTATGATTAACTAGTATCGGTCATAAAATAATTTTACACTGTTATTGACAAACATAAGATGGCTATTCTGGTGATTTTAGGTTGAAGTTAGTTGTGTGTAAATGTACAGTTTAGATGAGTCCTTGGACCAAACTCATTTTACCTTACTACACTATACTTTCAGTGAATTTTTTAAAATCAATTTTGTTTGTAAGGTCTTAAATATTTTCCGTTGGCACTCTTATTTTCATCATCTCTCTTTTTTTTTTCATTTTGTTGTCTTGCACCAAATTAACTTACAAATATTTTCTATTTCTCAGTGTTTTCAGGGAAATAGTTTTATTATACTTTCTTATTTCACCAGTAACTCATTTATGAAAGAAAAGTCATTAGTTTTTCTTTACTACTTGGAAACACCTTATTTTCTTTATTTCTCATAAACAACAAGCTAATAGACTAGAGGATAGCCTCAACTTTAGAGAAATATGCAACTTTTACTACTTTAAAATATAATTGGTTTCTTTGTTTCATGAATTAAATATGAGGAAATGCTGAAGACTGCCCAGGCCACGTGTTTCTTGTTGGCAGCCTGCTCCTTAATGACTCTGTTCTCAAAGAGCAGCTGCCTACTCCTCAGCTTTGTATGGCCTGTTGTTGCCGCACACCCCTCGTTAATACACATGCTGCAGTGGGCAGAACCCAAGAATGACATCAACTTGCTTATCTTAAAAACGACGCAGGGGGTTGAGGTTTGCTTGCATCTGCTTGGCCAACTAATTGTGAGCGTTCTGGCCTACGATTGGCTGCTGTGCCACTTGGTAATAGTTTAAGCAAGACATTGCCATTCCATTTGTTCAGTCATTCATTGTTGTTCTTGCCTGCCTAGAAGCCTGCAGCTAAAATTGTGTTAAGGAGTTACACTGAAGCTGCTACAAAAACTTATGTCTTTGCATTTTTCTGCTAACGTATCTGTGCCTTGAAAGTTAATTTTTTGTAAATATTCAAAGTATTAGTTTGAACTCTGTAAAAAATAGAAACCTAAAACAAAAACCTAAAATTATTACATGGTGGCAAAATACCAGAAAATTAAGTTCTTTCTGTAAAATATGTCTGAAGCAGATTTTGTACATTTTGATATTCTGGAATTTTGTAATTGCAGCTGCATGAGCATTTGCAAGGCATCAGGCATGGTATGTAATCATTTGGTACTTAAAGATAAGTGTTCTGATATTTAGATGAACAATGAATTTAGATTTTATCTTGTCACATTCTTATGTTTCTTAAGGTGTCACTGTCAGGTCTATGTGCTATGAAATGATAATAAGATTTGATGAATTTTTCCATTGTTTAAAAGCCTAACTTGGGAAGATGGATTGATTTAGGTAGAAGTTTCCAACAGCTTGTTTTAAACAATGATGATTAAGCATTCAGTTGCTTTGTTAGCAGTTTCAATACTCATGTGTACTTTCAAATTTCTTCTCTCCCACCTTTTCCTTTCCATGCACTAGTTTCAGATAGTAGATTGAAGATGTCATTTCAAGAACTGTTGCTTTCAGGAGTTCTATAGTGGGGAAAGGAGGAGACAACGACGTTCATCTGTCAGTTGAGAGGGAAAGAGAGAGCATCAAGAGTTAAAAAGAGGTTTTTATTTCTACCACATGCCCTAATGTGTGAACAAATGCTTAAGTCTATTGAAAGTTTTCAGGAGATGCACAGGCCACCAGTTGCTGGTCTCCTGCAGTTTCAGTAGACATCTGTTGTCGTAGGGTATTAACCAATCTGTTCAAAGGGACATCTTCCTTTGTTAGTAGAGGGATGCAGACAACAGCACTCACTGAAATACAATGGTAATTAATTACATAGACTACAGCAGTAGGTATTTATTACATATTCATTCTTTTCATTGTTCTCTTAGCGTTATCATTTGGGTAACAACCAGAACCCACTTTATGACATTGTAACTTTACATTACAAATAAATTGATTTAACAAGTTTATGGTCTGATATTCCTGATTAATATGAGGTTCTTTAGAATATAAAAAAAAATTGTTTTTACTGGATCTGAGAATGATTACTCAAGTCATCTAATAAGAACTTTCAGAAAATATCACTAAACAGGGAATTTGTATGTATGCAACAAATTTCTGGAATTTCTGTGTATGCAACATATTTCTAGTAAATAACCATTACGCCATTAATCTGTTAATGTATAGTTTCTTTTCAGCAATTAAGACAATTATTTTAATACTTCGTCATCATCTATAAGATTAGCATGAAAATTTAGTTCTTTTTCAAACAATAGTATTACTTGATTTTTAATAATTAGGCTTTTAACAAGAAAAATTGTTTTAGTTTCTATACACCATCTGGAGAGAATCTGTAGTTTTATACGTGTAGTGGCTGTAACAATTTGCAGTCCCATCAGCAGTGTATGAGGGTTCTTATTTCTCCACATCCTCTCCAACATTTGTTTGTCCTGTTGATAACAGCTATTCTGACATGTGTGAGACAGTATCTCATTGTGGTTTTGATTTGCTTTTTCTAATAGCTAGCGATGTTGAGCGTCTTTTCATAATTTGTTTTCTATCTGTATGTTGTCTTGGAACAAGAGTCTGTTCAGGTCCTCTGCCCATTTTTTTTTGTCAGATTGATTTTTTGTTGTTATTGAATTGTGTGAGTTCTTTGTATATTTAGAATATTAGGCCCTTATGGGAGGTGTTGCTTGCAAATATATTTTCCCATTAGGATGATTGTCTCTTTACCTTGTTGACGGTTTCTTTTGCTGGGCAGAAATTTTTTAATTTAATGTAATCTCATTCATTTATTTTTGCTTTTACTTCCCTTGCCAAATTCATAAAATCCCCTTTAAGTCCAAGGTCCTTGAGTTTAGTTGCTATGTTTTCTTCTATGCATTTCATTGTTTCAGGTCTTATATTCAGGTCCTTAATCCATTTTGAGTTAATTTTGGTGTGTGATGATAGACAACAGTCTATTTTCATTCTTTTGCAGGTGGCTTTCCATTTTTCTAAGCACCATTTATTGAAGAGGCTCTCTTTTCTCCACTGTATGTTTTTGGCTTTTTTAAAAAAATTATTTGCCTTTATAAATATGAGTTTACTTCTGGATTCTCGATCCTGTTCCACTGGCCTGTGTGTCTGTTTTTCTGCCATACCATGCTGTTTTGATTATTGTTGCTTTGTCATATAATTTGAAGTTGGGCAGAGTGATGCCTCCAGCCTCATTCATTTTTCTCAGGATGGCTTTGGCAATTTGGGGTCTTTTGTGCTTCCATACGAATCTGATGATTTTTGTTCTATTTCTTTAAAAAATGCTGATGTGATTTTGATGGGCTTGCATTAAATCTCTATAATGCTTTAGATTCTATGGTCATTTTAACTGTGTTGATTCTTCCAGTCCACGGTCATGGAATATCTATCCATTTCTCTGTATCTTCTTTGATTTCTTTTAATAAGATCTTTTCATTTTCATTATATAGATCATTCACATATTTTGTTAGATATATTCCTAGGTATTTTATTCTTTTTTGCAGTTGAAATCACAAAAGGAATTATTTTTTCCACTTTTTTTCTGACACTTTATTATTAGTGTATAGCAATGCTATGAATTTCTTAATATTGATTTTGTATCCAGAACCTTTGTTGTTTTTGATTATTGTTTCTGGTAGTGTTGTTGTGGAATCTTTAGGGTATTCTATATGGAAAATCTTGTCATCTGCAAAGAATGATAGTTTGACTTCTTCATTTCCTATTTGGATGCTTTTTATATCTTTCTCTTGCCTGATTGTACTTGCTAGAACGTCCAATATTATATTGAATAACAGTGGCAATAGTGGACAGCCTTGCCTTGTTTCTGATCTTAGAGGTAAGGTTTTTAGTTTTACACCTTCAAGTATAATGTTGAATGAGGGTTTGTCATATATGGCCTTTATTATATTAAGGTATTTTCTGTCTATACTGATTTTATTAAATGTATTGATCAGAAATAGATGCTCTATCTTGTTGAAGGCTTTTTCTGCATCTATTGATGTGATCATATATATGATTCTTATTTTTTAATTTGTTTATGTGGTGTATCACATGAATCAATTTGCATATGTTGAACCATTGCTGTGCCTCTGGGATGAAGCCTACTTCATCGTGGTATATAATCTTTTTAATATGTTGCTGCATTTGGTTTGCTCGTATCTTATTTAGGATTTTTGCATCTGTTTTTGAGAGATATTGGTCTGTAGTTTCCTTTTTTTCTGTTATCTTTACCAGGTTTTAGCATCAGGGTAATATTGGCCTCTTAAAATGAGTTAGGAAGCATTGCCACCTCTTCAGTTTTTGGAAGAGTTTGGAAGGTATTCAGCCTTTTTTGAATGTTTGATAGAATTCACTGGTGAAGCCATCTGGTCCTGGACTTTTACTTTTTGGTAGATTTTTGACAATTGTTTCAGTTTCCATACTACTGATTGGACTGTTTGGATTTTCCATTTCTTGATTCAGTTTAGGAGCATTGTATTTCTGTAATTACTTGTCCATTTCTTCTAGGTTATTAATAAACATAGAGATTATGTATTCTTGGTGTATAATTCCCTCTTTCACTATGAAGTTTCCTAAGTATCTTTTTATACCATTTTTATTTTGAAGTCTATTGCATCCAATATTAATACTGCTTCTCCCGCTTTTTCTGAATGCCATTAGTTTGAAATGTCATTTTCCACTATTTCTCTTTGAGTCTATGTTTGTCTTTGCTACTGAGATAATGTCTCTTGGAGGCAGCATATGTCTGGGTTTTTTTGTTTTTTTTTTTTTATATATCCAATCTGCAACTCTGTCTTTTTATTGGTGAGTTTAGTCCATTTACATTTAGGGTGATTATAGAAACATGAAGTCTTCTTACAGCCATTTTATCTTTTGTTTTCTGGTAGCTTGATATTTCCATTGCTTCTTTGTCCTTATGTGTCTGTTTTTGTTTTATTGTGGTTGGGTTTTTGGAATTTTCCCTCTGGTCCTTGTTTTATGTTATATACTTCATTAATGAAGATTTGGTGTGTGTATGTAGAGGACAGTTTTTACACACACACACACACACACACACACACACACACACACACACACAGTAGCCCATTTTCTTCTGTGTGTGCCTTATCTCCATGTCCTCTTGCAAATGTGAATCTTTGAATCCTCCCCTTTTCAGTTATTGTTGTCTCTAAACTAGAATCATTGAAAAGAAAAATTACTTTGCATAAAATTAGAGGCTAATTTTTTTAAGTATATTAAATCAAGCCTACATTTATCCTCAGTATTAAAAATCATGTTAGTCCAATCATTCCAGACTTTTTAAAATAGTATATATAAATTACATGAATTATTAGAAGGTAAAGGTGTGTGGCAGTGACTAAATATATTCATGTACTAAAGGGTTTTATCTGACCTAATAAAAAAAACAAACAACAGATAATTCAATTTTTTCTCTCTATTTTATGATTATAGCCATATAATAAGTTATACCTGAATAATATAGTCAGCTATAAAAAGGATAAAAATATACTTTTTATATTTAAAAGTATAAAAAATACTTTATATTTTGACTTAAGGTGATATAAAAAGATTTAAATAACTTTTTAGGGTGGATAATTTTCAGTTTAAAAACTTCACGTTATCTGGTTTTGTTTCTTTGAAAACTGAGAAAATTAAGAATTTCTCATAATATTTCATCTAATGTTAAACATAACATTTCATTCTAATTTTTCACACTGGCTCTATTTTTCATAAAGTATTTATCTTGTTTGAAAATGTCCAAAAGAAAAAACTTTACAGCTCAATATTAAAATAATATTTTCTAGTTCAATTCATGGTTTGGTCAGTGAGTTATTATCTTGAATTAGCTCACAACAGCACTTATGGAAAACCTGAACTTTTCAGGGAAGATCAATAATATTGCCCATTAAATGCACTTGCAGCAGTCAGCGGAGATTGTGGGGTTTACAGAACAATGATGTCAGAGCTTCCGGGTGTTTGGCAGCTACATTGTTCTCAGAGGGTAAACCAAAGGCACTTAATTCCCAGTCTCTTTTATAGACTTTTGTCCATACCAAATTATTATTTCACTGTGCTGACATTCATGATGGCATATTAAAAGAGTGCAGCTTAGCAACAAGCTTTTGGTTGCCAGGCAGCCCAGCTTCCAATAGGTTTTCCTTGTTTAAGATACTTTTGGTGGAAGCTCTGTGAAGGCCACAGTACAGATTTCTCTTTTAACTGTATCTCTTTATTAAGAGGCCATTATGGTTTGTTACTTGCGTTTTAGTGTCAGTATATTACAGCAGTTAATAAATCACTGAGTATGAAGATTTGCTTTCAAAATTCTTTTCTTTATTCTAAATAATTGGGCTCATGCCTATCCATATTAATAGAAAAAGTTGAAATGGCTACAGCCTCATAATGGAGCAGATGTATCTAGAGCCCTCCTAAGGAATATTTCTTTTTATCAGTTAGTTGTACAATCAAGAGCCAGGAAAGTTTGATGTTTTTTATAAAACTAATGAATGCTATCTTAGTAGAACAATGATATTAAAGTTGTCTGTCTTCCCAAGGGATAAAACTTGAAGAAACTCCTGCAGAAGTGTGTAGGAGTTCTACACTGAAGGAATTTTAAGTGTATTGTACCAAGCTAAAGATTTCCATGTTCTCTTCTCTAGTATTTACCATAATTAATATAATTTACTTCATTATGTAGGAATATTTTAGCGTATAATAAGTTCATCAAGTATGCATTCAAATCTGTGACTTAGATCACTATGCATTTTCTCTTAACATTTGTATAATAGCTACTTTCTAGTGTAAATAAGATGCTGAAGAGCTTTAGAATACTTTTCTCCAATTTTCTTTTTTTAGGATATTTAAATAGGTGTTTTATAACAGTCTCAAATTCATCTACCACCAGGTTACTAATATTATTAGTAATAGAATTGGCTTAATATGTAAACTATTGATGTGAATATAGTCCTTAAAATAAAGCACAAGAGAAAATAATATTTGCTAACTTGTTCCCAGTAGAGAAAGAACAGTTATTCCCAGTAGATTTTAAGGAAATAGAAAAACAGCAAAAGCATTTTAAAGAGTAAAAGCATTCCTGTAAGGGAAATGTAGGAGGAAAAAAAAATGACTTTTTACCCAAATGCAGATAATGGTTAATTAATTACTTGACATAATATAGAAATATTTTCTGCTATAAAATTCAAGAAATTAAGATAGCATTATTCAGTGTACCTAATTATTGCTGCTAATTTTATATGAAGTATTTCATTTCTCTACTTTCTATAAATGTGCATAGAATAAGAAAACATTTACCCTTCCCCTGGAAATAGTGTAGTGTAACATTAAAAATTACATTCTGTTGCCATATTTTATGTTCACAAAATAAAGATTTTAGTGCAGATCTATTTATTTAATTCACTTTGCAATTTAATTCCTTGTTGGCTATTGTTGAATATGTGTTCTTTAAACTCAGTACCAAAATTATTTTTGAAATGTCTTTAGCTTGTTGTTAGGGTTGACCCAAATTAATGATATTTTTACAATTATAATATTTTCTTTCCTTTCTACATTGGCTTCTTCTTTAAAAGGATATTTACAAATTTTTATGAATTCCTTTAGAGAAAATGTATGTAACATGTCATAGCATATCGAAAAACATGCTTTTTGATCATTTCTACATGTCAGTCTAAAAAACAGGCCTTTTTAACAGTGGAGAAATAGCTTCCATCAAGATTGAGAAGCAGCATGATACAGTGGGAAGGATATGAATTTTGGAGTCAGACAAAACTGGGTAAAAAAATCCAGTTCTGCTGTTTATTTACTTTGTCGCCTTGGAGGGATTACACGGCCTTTCCAATTCCTAAATTAATCTGAAAAACGGCACGGTACTGTCTTGGCAGGAGTGTTGAGGGAGGGATGAGGATGTAGACAAATATCAAGTAGGTAATCAGTAGTTTGGTCCTTCTTTCCAACTTGTTTATTAAAACAAGTGAAACAGTTAAGTATGAAATTCTAAATATCTTCTATTTTTCTCTAGGAATACGGGGTGCTTTGCATTCAGGAATACAGAAAAAACAGCAGCAAAGTGGACTCAGGTGCACATAATATCTTCATGGGCTTGAAGGATCAGCAGGGGCATGACCTAGGTCACCTTATGTGGAGAGCACTGACCCACATTTAAGTACTTCTGCACCTTGGCCAATGGTAGAACAACCAACAATGGATAAAGTTAATTCCAGGAAGGAAGAACAAGAGATGTCTGAAGAGAATGCAAGCTCTGGTGACTCTGAAGAAAGAACAAATTCAGATAATGAGTCAGAACAATTGAGTAGCATTTCTGTAGAGTCGTGCTTATTAACCAAGACACTCAGACAACTACGTAGGCCTCCCTGTTTAGAGCCTCACAGAGTCAAACACAGTGAAATTTTGTAAGACTTTAAACCCTAAGAGTCCCAGACTACATCCAAGGAAGTGAAGAAACCCCCGGATGTAGTGTGAGAATACCAAACAAAACTAGATTCTGCACTTAAGTTAGGTTATTCTGAAGAACAGGTTCAGCTTGTGCTAAACAAACTTGGTACCAATGCTTTATTCTGGAAGATATTTTGGGAGAACTTGTCAAACTTGAAAATAAAATCAAAGCCTATCAAACAGTCAGTTCGGTTAACAGTATAGTGTGGGAAATGTTGTTGTAGCTGTCTGCCCCTGAAAGACACATGGAATACCGGAACTCAGTGAGTTATAGGAAACACTCTATTCAGCCAGCTGGGTCTGCCAGGGGTACACAGACTCCAAATTAAGCAGCCCCGAAATGTGGAGGTACAGGGTTTTTAAGCCCCAAATCCCTTTCTTCATTCTGTCTGAACACAAAGGTCTATTTTTCTTCTATTCACTACCTGTCGACCCACAGGTCGGGTGTGCAAGCGGGGGTACAGAAGCAGAAAGCTTATTGTTAGAATGTTACGTTCCTATGCGTGACAGCCTATGTTCCCATGGGTGATAGCCAAACAGTAATTTTCCAGCCAGCACAATGTCTTCCCTGGAATCTCAGCGGTCTGAATCTCCAATGCAAGAGATTGTAACAGTTGATGGAGAAAATCTGAGACCAGTAGTAATCGATGGCAGCAATGTAGCAATGAGGTAAGTGGGAAAATCTTCAGTGGTTTAGTATATAGATAATCTTTGGAAACAAGTGACATCATTGTATTTATGAAATTCTGTTTTTAGTAGTGGTATTTCTACTTGCTAAATAGAGTAATTCTCGGTCACTGAAATGTCAAATCCTAGAAAATGTAGCATTCCTGTGCGTGATGTTAAATTAATGCTGGCAGCAAGCTGTACTTCTTTTTTCTACATGAGAAAAGGGCTAAAGGACAGCTTAATTTTCCTCTAGGTGAATGTCCTAAATATTACTTATATGTTAGTTGGTGTTGTACATTTCTTTTACTGTTTTAAAGGAAATCCTTAGAGACTACGAAAAGAATCAAAGAACGAGAACTAGTTTTTTTCTGTTCTTTATAATTATCTCATGTGGAGTCTTGACAAATATTATAGTACCCTGCATTTTTTTCCACCCCAAAGTACATAATTCTAGTTGTCATCAGTCATGAATTTCAGGAGACCAATGGTCAATAAACTTCTCTGTTATCGCAAAGGTGTTTGTTTGAACTAGAACCTAGGAAACTGCGACATCAGTAATCCTGTTACGTGTGAATAAAGTTGATTACAGTTCAACTAATTAGTGTTAGCAATGATAAGAAATGGGAAAAGTTACTGAATTATCAGTAATAGGGAAAAGTGATTGGGGTTGATGTTTTTTCTACTTCCGTGATTATTGAAGACATTTTCACATCTACTTAACAGATATGTTCTCTTCAGCGTCTTTGGACTAATTACCCCCTTAGATCTGGATTAGCTAGATGTACTTTTATTACTAACTTTGGCTTCAAATTATGGGCCTATTAAAGTCAAAGAAATCTTTCTTCTTCCCTTTTTTCGTACCTTTTCCCATTCTGAAAACTCGCTCTTTGCCACACTGCTATGCCCATAAGCAACTGGAGGCTAATAGTAATCTATTTTATATTAAGACTTCTGTTGTAATTTGAGTGTCAAATATTTTCATTGTCCTAAATCAGTGATTTTTCAGACTTTTCCTTTAAAACAGTACAATCCTGCAAATCTTGCATGGAAACCCAGTTATTAAAACAAAAGCAGAGTTCTGTTTGAATTGGGGAACATAGGTGCGCTATTTCCCACTGAAAAATTCCTTTCCCTGCTCCCACCCTAGAAGGATCTCTGAGCCACATTGTGGAATTTCTCTTTGGAACACAACTTGATAAACACTGATTCGGTGATCTGTAACAAGGGGGCCTGGATTGAGCTCTCTGGTGGAATGTTCAGTGCTTAGCATTACGACAACTAGGTTTAATTTCAGAGTGATCTTAGTGTGTTGGAAAAGAAATCAGATAGTAAAGTTGAGTAGCTAGAAGAGTGACAAAACAGGCATCAGTTAATCATTATGAGGATTCAGTAGTGTAAAGGAAAAAATACTAGATATCCATGAGTCAGCACGTGGAATTAATAGGTTCTCAAATAAAATATGAAAATTAATTAGACAACAATAGTAGGAAGTAAATTTCCATATCGAAGATGCTATCCAGCTACACACCTTTCTTCCTTCTTAAGGAACATAAAATAGTTTTAAGAGAATTTCTTTTTAACAATCAAACATTGAAAATGTATTAAGGATCTTAAAGGCATTTTAGAGTTCTTTAAAATTAAAATGTATTTTCAGGTATGCAACATGGTTTATGTATTATCATGGCTAAAAATTGAGAAATAAATAAAACCAAGTCATCAAATATTTGATGAGCACTGGGGTATATTAATAATTTTTTAATAAATATTTTTAATATATTACTGTTCTGTGATTAATGTCCAGTGTGCCCTGACTTTCTGTAACATAATTAAGCTAACTATATCTAAATTAGAACTTCAGTACTAAAGATTCAAATATGGTTTTCTAATTTATAAGGATACTTTTTACTCTTATTTTTAATTGTAAGTGCATTACTGACAAATGCTGATAACTAGAGTCTATCATCACAGGGTAGCTTGATATAATGACCCATTAAAGTCATAGAAGTTTTATAATCATACTTGAATCTTCCAGTTGAGTGTATAGCAAACTTGTAGCTCAAGTTTTTACTTAAATAAATTATGGTATCTAGAAGATTATTTATAAAAAGTAATTGTGTTTTTGAGTCCCCTGATTACCTTGATCTCTTTTTGGTTCTTTTAAAAACAAATTGTTTAGTGCTTTTCACACATCAAACAAATAATTTACTATCACTGGTGCGATTAAAATTTATGTTTTGGGTTTTATTCATTCCAAAGCAAGCTTTTTTCCCATTTCATATAAATTAGGATTAAAGGGATGTCAGAAAGTAAAGGAACTAATATTTGTTGAAACCTTCTGTGTTCAGGCAGCCTTCTAGGTTCTTTATGGATTTGATCTTGTTCAGTTGATATAGCCTTATAAGATGGTAAGATTATCTCTATTTAAAATACGAGAAAATTGAAGTTCGGAATAAGTACCTTGGCCAGGAAGAGAATGCTTAAACTCATATCTGATTCAAGGCTGTTATTTTCATTTTCTTGGCCTGCTCATCAAAAGCCATCTCTACTTAGTGGTAGCACTAGTATAAGTAATAGTACCAGTAATATTATTATAATAATTGGTAGTAGCACTGAACATGCCATTCTAGGTATACTTTTTATAATTAGATTTTAGATGAGTTATGGAAAGACTTCTTTTTAGAATAGCTTTCTCTTGATCATATAAATAATATACTTGTTACATAAATTTTAGAATATAAGAAAGCAAAAATCACCTATGTTAATTCTAATCAGATACTCAAACTATAGCAAAATTAGATTTGAGGAAATATTAAGATAATTGAAAAGAGACTTCTTTGTTCTCTCTTTTTTTCCAATGCCATGAAAAATAAGCAGTCCCCTTTAATAGATTACTTTATCCCCCTTTTAAGTTTCTCCATATTTTCCATTACTCTTCATGTCTACCACTGAAAGATAACAGTTATAATTCTAAAATAACCCTTCCTATCCTATGGTTAACCTAGTTAATGACATTCTTACTTCAGAAAGTGTAATATGTGATCTTATATTTCCTGGCTACTGCATAGATATGGCAAATAAACTGCTTGGCCCATTGTCTCCCTCTTCTAGGTTCCATATTGAAGCAGACTACATTACAATATGTCGTTTCCTGCATGTTTCTCCACATTACAAAATACATGGCACATTAATAAACAAGTGTACTTCAGCTCTCCAGTGGGAAGTATATTTGGTGTAGTTATAAGATGTGGCAAATATCATATTATTTTGACTGTTTACAGAATTGCCCTTCAGTTGAAGACAGAAGAGTAGAATTTATTTGCTTTTCAAATTAGTTATAGTAGTATTTTTGAACTAAAGATAAACCTATTGGATATGTACAGTAACTTTATGGACTAATGAAAATTATGATATTGGGTGAAAAGCTGAAGAGATTAAAAAAAGTTATGTTAGCATAAGTCTTATTGTTTCAGAAAAGATCCAAAATTAGACAGGCGAGAAACCAAAGCAGCACTCAGACAGTTGGAGAACTCAGGTTTATTACGCAGTCCCAAAGGAGCTAGCATTCTGAACATCCAGCCTGGACCCCCCAGAGCTCAGTTACAACATTCCTTATATAGACCCTTTTTGTCATAAATTGATTGGTTAATTTGTCTTCAGACCATTACAGGGCACAGGAGTTGCTATAGTTGCAGGTAGTTTCATTGTGTTAGAAAGGGGGGAGTTGCTATGAGTTACCAGCAGTTAGAAATTGTTACAAAGCACATGAATTGCTAGGGGGTACAAACAGTTACATTTGTTGCTTAAATCAAACAAAAGAGAAGGTGAATCTAGTCAATTTTGAGTATAGCCCATGCAGCAAGCATATTTACAGAAACAGAGCTAATTAGCCTTTTGAATAAAATTTCCTCATTATGAAGAATATGTTTGTCAAGATAGTCTGTATTCATTTAACTCCCCTTGATTTCCACTTTCTAGTTCATAGGAAGTTACATATGCCTGAAAATGTGAATGGGAGTCCGTGATAGAAGTAATGGGGCTTCAAAAATGAAAGAAAGAAAAGAAACACACTAAAAAAACAAAACAAAAAAGAAAAAGTAATAGAAATAATGTCACCCCAGTCCAAATTTAGTAACTCTTTTCACAGCTTGGTCTACAAATTAATTTCGTTTTATTATCTGGTATAAGCTCTACAAAGAATTACAGAAATATTTTGGGAAAGTTGCAGTTAATCTAATAAATCAGCATTAGTTTCCCATTGGTATATTTGTTGCCATTGATGGCAGAAAGCCTGTGTTCTTCAAAATTTGGCCCATAGCATAGCAGACCCCCTCCACATATTTACTGTCGGTATAGATAAGCACACATTCCCTGACTCAGGTGCCTTGTCTCCCCGGAGCTTCAAAAACACTACCTGGACAACAGAATGTGGTAGACCTTAGTTTATACAGCAGCTCTCTTCTAGCAGATTGACAGCATTAAGAAGAGTGGCATATTCCTCTAACAGAGGACTGATTTGCTTAGGAACCTTAGAAGAAAGGTTGTCCAGAGATCATATAACTTGTATGTTTTCCTGGTTCAGGAAATACAAGAAAGTTCAGTAGAAATTGCAGAATACAATTCTCCAGGCTTTATAAGATTGAACAGGGAAAGATTAAGGTAGGAAAAAGAAACACAGATGTAAGGTTTTCCCAATCCCAGCTTTGAGGCTCTCCAATTATGTTTTGCATCATTTGCTGATTTCCTGGGGAGAAGAGTCTCCCGATGGAGGTTGTAAAGCTTCATAGTTATGTTGCATCTCTTGCTCTTGGTCAGTCTCTTTCATCATTCCTCATTCCAGTGTCTTGGATTCTTACAACAGTGACATTGGCTTTTCGTTAGAGTCCTGTCTTATTTGTTGGTGTTCTCAGAAAAGAGTTAGCTCCCTGTGTGAGTAATTCTAACTGGGCAGGTAACACTGTAGTCTTGACTTTTGTTTTTGTCTTCATATTTCTCCATTTTTCCTCCAAAACTGGATTGCCAAGATGGGAGAAACTGTCTACCCTTGTCATCCAGATACCTTTTCTTACTTGCAATTGAATTCCAGCAGTAGGGCTGGAAAGGATTAGGATCTGTTCTGATCTGCCCCTGAATCCATCCCTGTTAATTTAGAAAATGCCTCCATGAACACTGATGGAAACAAATAGGGTACTCAAAGCTGCAGCACTGCAACTTCTCCCAGGTTGCCTGCTGAAAGGTTTCAAGGACTGCCATCAGCAGTGCCTCACAATAGGTGTCCCAAGGCATGAGGAGCAGCTGAGGGGAAGGAGGTGCCTGAGGCTATGGCACTCCCTTGGGAAGCAGTGATCCTTTGCCCACATTATGCCTGTTCCATTAGTCCAGCAGAGTCGAGAGGCTGAGCTCCATGCAGCAGCCAGTGTCCATCCTCGTGCATAGGACTGTGGACTGAAAACACACTGTGGAGCACCTCGGTGCATTTTCGCAGATCTTTCCAAAGCCCTGGAAAATAACTCTTAAGATGGGTGCTATAGACTAGGAACGAGGATGTATGCACTCTTATCACATCTGAGCCACCCAGTAGTCCTGGGTAGCTTCTAAAAGGCATTTGAGTCCCTTAAACTACAAAGGAATGGAGTTCATTTCTCTCATTGAGATGAAAGTAAGTTGGTTTGCATGACACTGTGGCTTCAGTCTCATTTTACTGTTTCGTAGCCTGACTCTTTGTTTCTCTTTCTTTCAAGTTATGAAGGCAACCATTCGCCAACCTGATGTCTTTTATCCAGATTTTCAGATTCTCTGTTCCTTTCTGTTAATCATTTCTGCTTCCCTAGGTGTTTTGTACTTTGGCTGTCATGGGAGTCTTGTGGGTATAATCCATATGAGAAAGCTGGCAGTTCCCCTTCTGCCAAAGGAAGTTATCCCAAGATCCTAAAGCCACTGGGAGCCATCCACCCAAGAAGTCATCAGCTCCTTCTCGGGTCCAGACTGAACAAAGAAGGGTGAAGGAGAGAGTAGGAACAACAGCAGAGAAGGGAGCTATGGGTTTCTTAAATCTTTCTTTATGGCTGTTCAGTTCATCCTTATTTTCTAAGATCCAGAGACACCAATAATCTTTTTACTTCAAGTATTTTTTTTCCTAAAAATCTCTGTTAATATATCAGTTTTCTACTTTAGATGAGTCGTCTTCTGTCCATTGCAAAGCAGACTTTTATAAGTATGCCTATTTCCAACATGATAGAGTAAAATGAGCCTTTTAAAAAAGAGACCTTCTGGCTTCTTATATTTTTCTACTGTTAAAGACAGTGGTGAATCACATACAATCTTCGAGCATATATTATCCATTTTCTTAATAGCAACTCAAAAATTTGCAGTGAGGATTTGGAATTTTCTGAGGCGCCAATCCCACTGAGCCAAAGTGGTTGAAGGGACACTTTTTAGCAAATTTTCAGTTTCTTACCTAATGAAAAGTGGTGCAACTCTTCTAACAGATTCACCCAGCATAGGACTCAACTTGAGATATACCATCCTTATTACCAAAATGTTGAAATAAAAAATTGAGGCCCAAAGGAATATACCAATTCATAAATATAGAATTAGCTATTTTTGTTACTGAGGGGAAAAATAACCCTGAATGCATGCAGATATGGCCGGTAAGTGGCTATAGAAGTATAATGTGTTTCTGTCTTTGTTTATATGAAATTAAAGCTACAGTTCTTAAACATCATCCTGCTTTTTTAGTAAACTCAGTAGATAGTTCTTTTGCACCAGTAGATACATTGTACTTACTCTAACATCCTGGTTTTCAAAATTTTTTATCAGGCTTACTCTGTTTTTATAATTCTTTATCAGAACCTCCTACAGTTGTCCCTTATATTCTATCCTGCACATATGATTAGTCACACCTTTTAATATGCTGCACTCCGTAAGATTAGATTAAGTTTAGGCTCCCAAGACCTCTGCTCGTCTGTGGAAGTCCCTTTGGCAGTTTGCAGCCCCTTGGTAGTCTGCTCGGGCTTTAATGCTACTGGGGATGATTCTGGGCCTTGGCCAGCAGGGACTTCAAAGGCAACAGCAGCTGTTCCAACGACTTGATGAGAAGATTGGCTGGGAAAACACTGGAGACTCAGGGACTCACCCTGCACATCTCCACTTATCTGCCTTTCTCTCCCTTGTAGAAGATAAGACATTAGCCTGTTTCTCATGCTAGATCTAAGGCTGAGCTGAGGATGAAAGTCAACTGCTAACTGCATTAAATCTGATTTCAAGTTACTGTGAGGTTTTACTATACCTAGATATACAATACTATGTTTTAGAGAAAACACACCTAGGATTTTATAAATAATTGCCTGATTGCTCTCCTGAATGATTATTCCAATTCACATTCCCACCTGTAATGTATGACTTCCTACTTTCACACATTCTTGACAACATCTGGTGTTTGCAGACTTTATTGTTTCCAGTCTGAAAAGTGTGAAGTGGTGTCTCATTTTGGCTTTAATTTGCATTTCTTCACTATTAAGATCTTTTCATGTTTGTTGGTCATTTAGATTTCCTCTACTGTGAATTCACTGTTCATATCTTTTGCTTAAAAACAAAACAAAACAAAACTGGTTACCTTTCTTGATATATGAGAGAGTATATTACGTATTCTCAGTGCTAGCCTTCTGGTCCTGTGTGTTGCAAATAGCTTCTTCCAGCCTGTGGCATTTTTGTTTTGTGTGGAATCTTTTGCATAAAGAATTTTTATGTGCCCCAGTGTACCAGTCTCTTCCTTGATAAAGCTTGTAGTTGCATGTCTTCATTAAGTAGTATTTTCCTATCATGATGAGTGTCTCCTATAATTTCTTCCAAGTTTTACAGGATTTCTTTTCATATTTAAATCTTTGAAACATTAACAATTTATTTTTATGTATGGGATGAAGTAAAAATATGATTTTATTTTTTGATAATTAACCAATTGTCCAAGTACTATTTGTTGAATAGTCTGTCTTTTCTTCGTTGATTTGTAATGTCACCTTTATCATTTATATACACATGTGTATATCGCTTTGCAGTTACAAATGGAATTATTTTTTAAATTAAAATTTTAATTGGCTTGCTCATGGATAGCAACACTAATTTCTGAACTAGAACCTTACATCTTTAATGTGCTAACATTATCAAAGAATATTATCCATATGATACAGATTTCTTTTTTTAATAATTTCATTTTTCAGTTACAGTTGACATACAGTATTTGACATACAAGTTTCAGGTTTAAACCATAGTGATTAGCCATTTATATAACTTAACAAAGTGGTCACCCAGTAAAACCCATCTGCCACCATACATGGTTATTACATTATTGAGTATATTCCCTATGGTATATTTTAGATGCCCATGACTATTTTGTAACTACCAATTTGTATTTCTTAATGCCTTCCCCTTTTTCACCCCCAAACCCTTGTATCATCTGACAATTATGAAAGTGTTTTCTATATTTATGAGTTTATTTCTGTTTTGTGTTTTAGATTCTAAAAGAAGAGAACAAATGCAAATAAAATGAAAATGCAATTTTCTTTCTCTGTACTACGTATTTCTCATAGCATAATACCTTCTAGGTCCATCCATGTTTTTGCAGATGTCAGGATTTCATTCTTTTTTATTGTTGAGTAATGTTCCATTGTATATATGTATCACTTTTTTTATCCATTCATCAGTTGATAGACATTTAAGTTGCTTCCATATCTTAGTTCTTGTAAATATGCTGCAGTAAACATGTAGATGCGTATAGCTTTTTAAATTAGTGTCCTAGGTTTCTTCAGATAAATACCCAGATGTGGGATTACTGGGTCCTCCTTTGTCTCTTGTGATAGCCTTTGTTTTAAAGTCTAGTGGCTGGTATAAGAATTGCTACCCCAGCTTTTTTGTTTGTTTGTTTCAATTTTCATGAAACATCTTTTTCTATCCTTTTACTTTCAGTCTGTGTATGTCTTTCTGATGTGTGTCTCTTGTAGGCAGCAAATATAAGGGTCATGTTTTGTTATCCATTCAGCCACCCTGTGTCTTTTGATTGGAACATTTAATACATTTAAAGTAATTTTTCATAGATACGTGGTTATTGCCATTTTATTATTCATATTTTTATCTTTTCTTTTTCTTTAAGAAGTCCCTTAAACATTTCTTAGAATACTAGTTTGATGTCGATTAACTGCTTTAGCATTTTCTTGTCAGGAAGCTCTTTATCTGTCCTTCAATTCTAAACGATGGCTTTGCTGGGTTAAGTAATCTTGGACTTCCGGCCTACAAAGTTTCTGTTGGTAAATCAGCTGATAGTCTAACTACTTTTCTCTTGCTACTTTTAAGATTCTCTCTGTCTTTAACCCTTGCCATTTTAATTATGATATGTCTTGGTGTGGGAGTCTTTGGGTTCATCTTTTTTTGAGACATTCTGAGCTTCCTTGGTTTATATGTCTGTTTCCTTTACCTGCTTAGGGAAGTTTTCTATTATTATTTCTTCATATAGGTTTTCAATTTTTTGTCCTTTCTCTTTTTCTTCTTATACTTAAGTGATGAGAATGTTGTTAAATTTGATGTTTTCCCAGAGGCCCCTTAAACTTGCCTCATTTTTTGGATTCTCTGTTATTGTTTCTCTGCTGATTGGGTGTTTTTGGCTGCTCTGTCTTCCAAATCGCTGATTCATTTCTCTGCTTCATCTAATCTGTTGATTCCCTCTAATGTGTGTGTTTTTTTTTTTTATTTCAGTTATTGTATTCTTTATTTCTGACTGGTTCTTTTTTTTTTTTTTGTTTTCTGTCTCCATTGTTATGTTTCCTATCTCTTTGTTGAAGTTCTCACTGAGATCATTGAGCATCCTTATAAACAGTGTTTTGAACTCTGCATTTGGTATATTGCTTGTCTCCATTTTGTTTAGTTCTTTTCTGGAGCTCTGTTCTGTTCCTTTGCTTTTTGTCTGTCCATTTTGGCTGCCACCCTGTGTTTGCTGCAATGTAATATGTAGAGCTGCTGTGTTTCCCAGTCCTGGTGATGCCTTATTAATAAATGCCCTGTGGGTTTCAATGTCACACACTCCCTGGTCACCTGAGCCAGAAGCTCCAGGTATGTCTCTTTTGTGGGTAGTGTGTATCCTCCTGTTGTAGTTGAGCCTTGATTGCTATTGCCACATCAGTGGAGGGATTGATCCTCAGGCTGATTTATTGTGTAGACTGGCCATGATTACAGTGGGGCAGCTGCTGTGCAGCAGCTCACCCTGTAAAGCAGGATTTGCTTTAGCAGATCTCTGGCATCTGCCAAGACTGTCTTTTGGGGTTTCATTTGTGGAGATGATTGGGTGATGCTCTGGATTGGTCTGAAGCTTTCCACCAGATATGTTGGTTCTTGGGCCTCTTGGAATTGGCTCTGGTGCAGGCCAAAGTCACCCACTGCCAATACCCTGCCCAGAGCCAGTTGATATGAGCTAGAGTGCTCTGTAGATAGTTGCCTCTTGTCCTGTGCTTAGAAGTGCCTGTGAACTGAGGTTGGCTGCTGCTAGTGCCAGGCATGGAGCTATTTAGCAAGAAGTATGGAACACACTGAAGCCAGATGCTGCTTGTTTGAGAGATTTTAGGAAAGTCTACAGCATGAAGTAAGACAGGCTATTTGTATGAAAAAGCATCTGGAAGTGGCTTGGATGATTCCAGAAGTTAGGTGGGGTGGGATCTAAGGGAATCACCAGGGGAGGGCGAATGGTGTTAGGTTGATGGAGACTCAGAGGTGGTGCCCGCCTATGGGTTCAGGCTGAGAGAGAGAGGGCTCAACAAAGGAACAAAGGATACTGCCATCATTTCTATCTGGAAGATAGCTACCCCTCTAACCCTTGCCCTGAAGCCAGACAATTTATTTCCTTCCTTTTTGTCTCTGGTGCCTTTCGAGCTGCTGCTCCAGTGAATGAGTCCATGAGCAAGTAAGTCCATGCATTGGCCCTTTAAAAGGAACTCCTGAAACTCCAGCAGCCCTTCATCCCCCTCAGCCTCAATCTCTGCTGGTTTTCACAGCCATAAGTTAAGGGGACTTCTCTCTCTGGCACTGAAACCCTAGGCTGGGGAGCCTGATGTGGTGCTAGGACCCCTTGCTTCTCTGAGGGCACCTCAACTGAGATATGTCTCCTGGTTTTTAGCCATCACATATGGGTGTGGGACCAGCCCATTCTCTGTCTCTGCCCCTCCTACTGGTCTCCTCATGGCTTCTTCTGTATGTCGTTAGTTGTAGGACTTCCATTCAGCTAATCTTCAGGTGATTCTTCATGATGGTTGTTCTGTAGTTTGGTTGTAATTTTGATGTTGTATGAAACATTTCTGACATCTGTTGAAATAATTTTTGCCTTAAAATAGTTTTTTTCTGATATTAATAGATCTTTACTTTTTTTTTTTAGTTTATTGCAGTTAAAGATGTATTTATCTGGAAATGAAAACTTGTCTATAGTTTCTTAAACAAATGGGGTAGGTATTTTTTCTCCAGCAGCAAGATAAAAGATAGATGTGTGTTCATCTGCTCAAAAACCCAGGCTATTTCTTTATTTACTGTTCAGTGTGACATATTTCGTCCTCTTGCTTGTTTTCTTCCTATGAGGTTTTTAAAGATGGGAGTATGATGTTGTGGGACAGAAGAAAGGATAATGAGAACAACTTTTATTATCAGTATTGCATGATATAATATTCTATTTTAGCATGTATAGATTCTCTGTCTTGTGTTTAGTATTTACTACATTTTTGAAAGTTCTTTAATTAGAAGATAGAATCTTCTCTTCCTAAAGGAAATGTGATAGTTGCCCTTACCAAATGAAATCACTAGGAAGAAAAGGCTTATGTAGTTTTCTCTTAGTGCCAGAAGCAGTTTCAGTAAACGAATATCATTAATGACCTAATATATTTAGATGTCAAAAGCATTAATCCGAAATGAAATAGGTTGTAGCTAGTTGAGGTTTTGTATTAAGGAATAGTTAGTATATATATTCTCTCAAGAGATGTTACTATCAGTTTCTATAGTTTTTCAGAAGACTGATTAAATATCAGTATTTTCCTTGAATCCTAACATCACTTTAAATAATTTGCTGGGGCATGGGTGAGGCTATCAGGTAGCCCTCCTTACCTAGAAAATGTGACCTCGTACTCCTTCATTCCTTATCGCTTTCTCTGAAACTTCTAGTACATCTGATTGCACCTCAAATCTTGCCCCAAATCATTAGGATGGGTGCATAGAACTATAAACATTCTCTATGGTTTGCATTTATAGCCTTCAGTATCTATAAAACAAGGTACTCTATTTCTGTTTTGGCTTTAAATGATCAGCCATATTTAAAATGGTTCCAGGGGACCACTAGAACAATATATTAATATACCTGATGTTTGATTTGTGCTAAAAGTTAACAAAACATTTAACCTACCTATTTTATTCAGCCCTCCTTTTGAGATATATGCATAAGAACTCCTTAGTTGTAAGAAGTCAAAAATTTATCTCTATTATAGATAATAAATCACACTTTCAGAGCTCAAACCTGTAAAAGAATGTAATTATTACATTCAAAGCAAGAGACTTTCTTTAAAATCATTCAATTTTTTTTTAGTTATTAGGTTAAAGTGTACAAGCAAAGCGTGGTGTTAGATAAATATTTGTTGAATGACTACACTCTTAGTTGGACATTTTCTTTTATGGACTAAAACTGCTAATCCAATTTTGAATGCTCTTTTGTTATCATTAATCCTTGTCCAACACAACAGTGTTAAATAGAAACCCAGTGTCTTTTCATGGAAGGACATGGATAGTGTTTCTTATATGAGATTGAGCATTGTGCACATATTTTTCCTTTCAGTACACGTGTGTACATTGTTTTACATTGGTCACTTCATAAATTTTGTGTATTACTTGATCATTGTGTTGAGATATATTCATAAAAACTCTTGAGAAGAAAGTTTGTAGAAACTCATACGTATTCCATTCCACTGTTTTCATGTTTTTTTTTTCCAATGGGACTTTATTCTTACATTTGACTGAAATTATTTTAGTGGTGTTCAAGTCCCCTTTCTTTTTTCCTATCTTCCCAGATCAAAAAGAAAATGTATCTGTCTGACTAGTTAACCTTTTCAACTTGACATGTGAACACTGACTTTTCTGTATTCTCTATATAATAATCATCCCTATTTTCTTATTTTTTTTCTCACAAATTTTCAACTCCTACATTATCTTATTGTTTCTCTGAACTAGTCAACTCCATCTTAAATTTTAAATCTTCTATTACTATTGTAATTAATGTGAACATTTCTGTTTATAAATTTTAATTAAGTTAAATTTAAGTTTTGTTGTGTTTTAAATGTTCTAAATTAATCTTTCAGCTGTGGAAACAAAGAAGCGTTTTCCTGCTGAGGAATACAATTGTCAGTGGATTGGTTTTTGAAAGGAGGCCATAAAGATGTTACAGTTTTTATTCCTACTTGGAGAAAAGAGCAGTGTGGACTTATGCTCTCATTACAGGTAAACCCTGTTAGCTGTTTGTGCTTGTGTCCATATATACCTATGCAGGTCTCTGGCACTGTCAGGTATTTTGTTCAATAATATGTAAATTTGTTTTTGTTTACTCAGTCTTTGTGAGTACCACATTATCTTGGGTAGGATAGCAAACTTCAAGCTTAAAAACTATCTGATTATGTTAACTAAACAATAATCCTTGCTACATAGCCAGTTTTATTTTTTAATTTGAATTCTTTCTCTTCAAATTTTGTAGAATTCTGACCTTTGGAGACATGTAGGAAATCAGGAGACCTAGATTCAAATTCAGGCTTTGCCATTCACTAGCCATAGGAATAGTAATTAATGGAGTAAATGAGGAAATCTTAAGGTCCCTAATATATATTTACAGTTTACTTTTCACACAGTGATACTAATTCATACTCTTGCCAACAGTGTACCAATACCAAACTCTTTCAAGCATTATTATATTTTTCAATCTTTTATTATTAAATAGCAAAAACATTTAATTATATTAAATTATAGTTATTTGATTACTAAACAACTTGAATAGAAACAACTTCCGTATTTTTTAACTTTATTACTGATTTGTATTGCATCGTCTGTGAATTCCTTTCTTCTCCATGAACTTTAACTGTTCATCTATTGAATCTTCAAATTTTTCTTATTTATTTATATGTTTTTATATATAAGGTAAGATTAATCTTTTGTTTCCCAAATTTGTGCCAAAGATATTTCTCATTTATATAGGTGTCTTTATCTAAATAAACTTTATTAAAGTACAATTTTTATTCAACAAAATGCACTGATTTTGAGAGCACAGCTTGACGAGCTTTGAAAAATATACACACCAGTGTAATTAATAAAGAGAATATTCGCATCACCCAAAAAGTTCTCTCACATTGTTTTGCCACACAAATTCCCAGGAAAAACTTTTATCTACTGTCATTATTAATTTGTGGAAGTAAACAATATGTACTACTTTGTATCCGCTTTCTGGAACTCAGATTATTTTTGAGATTCACCCATGCCATTGCTGCATCTATCATTCATGCTTTTATTGCTGAGTAGTATCACATATGCAAATATGCCAAAACTTATTCATTTACCTATTTTATGATATTAGGGTTTTTTTGTTTGGGATTATTATGGATAAAACTGTTATGAAAGTTTGTGTATACATCTTTCTGTTATCACACGTTTTCATTACTAATGAATAAATATCTAAAGTAGGAATGGAGAGTCACATGGTAAGCATGTATTTAACTGTGTGAGTAAGTATTGAGCTTTTTTTTCATACATGGAACCTTTTACATTGCCGCCAGCAAAGGATAAAAGTTCCAATTATTCTACACTTTCACTCACCTTTGTTTTTGTTTTTAAAAAAATTTTAGTCCTGTGCAGTGGTATCAGATTGTGATTTTAATTTGCATTTCCATGATAACTAGTAATGTTGTATTCCTTTTCATGAGCTTAATAACCAATTGTATACATTCTTTTATGAAATATTCATTCAAATCTTTTTCCTTTTTTATTTTTCTTATTTTTATTAAAACGTAAGACTTTTTGTATTCTATATACAAGTCTTATATCAGATATATTGCAAATATTTCTCCCAGTCTGTAGCTTGTCTTTTCATTTTCTTAAAGTTGTCTCTCAAATAACAGAAGTTTCTCATTTTTATAAAGTTCAGTTTTTCATTCTTTTTTTCTTTTATGGTTTAAGCATATTGTGTTCTTTTTATGAAATCTATATCTACCCTAAGGTTGTGAAGATATTTTCTCTCTCTCTTTTGTTTTTTGAACTTCTGTAGTTTTAGTTGTTACATTTAGCAGTATAATTCATTTTGAGTTAAATAATGTGAATGGCACGAGATAAGAATCAAGGTTCATTTTTTTTTATGAAGATAAACAGTTGTTCCAGGGATACTTTTTTTTTTCCATAAAACCATACTTTCCTCCATTGGATTGCCATGACACTTTTACAAAAAATCAGTTGACCATAGATCTGTGAGTGTATTTCTGAATTTACTGTTCTGCTCCATTGACCTGTACACCTACCTTTCGACAAAACAACACTGCCTCGATATCTGTGGCTTTAGTAATTGTAAGTCCTCCAACTTTGCTCTTCTTCGTTAAAATTGTTTTAGATACTCTAGGTTCTCAGCATTTCCATATACATTTTGAATCAATTTGTCAGTTTCTATCACACAAACGAAAAGTCACCTGCAGTTTTTATTGGGATTGAATTGTATCTATAGATTAATTTGGGGGAAATTTATATTTTTTAAATATTGAGCCTTCTTATCCATGAATATGGCATCTCTCTATCCTGGCATCATAAAGATGAGTTATGAACTATCTCTATCTCTTTTTCATCTGAAAAAATTCATGTAGTCTATTTCATTTCTTAAATATTTGGTAGAATTGACCAGTGAGAGCCATATTGGCTGGACATCTTTTTTTTTTTATGGGAAGTATAAATTTAATTTTCTAATAGATATAAAAGCTATTAATGTTTTTAACTTTTTCTTGAGTCCATTTTGCTCATTTGTTTCTTTCAAAGAATTGTTCATTTCATCTAAGTTGTAAATTTTATTCATATAATGTCACTCAGAATATTTTAATGTCTGTAGGAGTATAGAGACAGCTCCTTTTTGTTCTTATATTGATAATTTGTGACTTTCCTCTTTTATTCTTGACATGACTAGATACAGATTTATCAGTTTTATTGACCATCTCTATCATCTTTCTTTATTATCTCCATATTTCTTTTTCTGAAGTCTATTTTGTCTGATACTAATATAGCCACTGCCCATATTTTGATTGGATCGTTTGTTGTTGTTGTTGAGTTGTATGAGTTCTTTGTATATTTTGGATATTAGGCCCTTAGGAGAGGCGTTGCTTGCAAATATATTTTTCCATTCAGATGGTTGTCTCTTTACCTTGTTAATGATTTCTTTTGCTGATCAGAAGCTTTTTGTTTGATGTAGTCCCATTCATTTATTTTTGCTTTTACTTCCCTTGCCTTTGAGGTCAAATTCATAAAATCTTCTTTAAGGTCAAAGTCCATGAGTTTAGTTTCTATGTTTTCTTCCATGCATTTTATTGTTTCGGGTCTTATATTCAGGTCTTTAATCCATTTTGAGTTAATTTTGGTGTGTGGTAATAGACCATAGTCTAGTTTCATTCTTTTGCAAGTGGCTTTTCAGTTTTCCCAGCACTATTTATTAAAGAGGCTTTCCTTTCTCCACTGTATGTTTTTGGCTCTTTTGTCAAAAATTATTAGTCCACATAAATGTAGGTTTACTTCCAGACTCTCGATTCTGTATCACTGGTCCATGTGTCTGTTTTTCTGCCAGTACCATGCCATTTTGATTATTGTTACTTTGTAATATAATTTGAAGTCATTTGAAGTCAAGCAGAGTGATACCTCCAGCCTTGTTCTTTTTTCTCAGAATGGCTTTGGCGATTTGGGGTCTTTTGTGCTTCCATATGAATCTGATAATTTTTTGTTCTATTTCTTTAAAAAATGCTGATGTGATTTTGATGGGGATTGCATTAAATCTGTATAATACTTTAGGTAATATGACCATTTTAGCTATGTTGATTCTTTCAATCTAAGTACACAGAATATCTATTCATTTCTCTATATCTTTTTCAATTTCTTTTAATACAAACTTATAGTTTTCATTATGTAGGTTCTTCACATGTTTTGTTAAATTTCTTCCTAGGTATTTTGTTGTTGTTGTTTTTCTGACATTTATTATTAGAGTATAGGAACACTATGGATTTTAAACATTGATTTTGTATCCAGAAACTTACTGGATACTGTCTAAATTACCTCATACAATTCAGGAGAAAACAGTTTACATCTTTGCCCAAAAGCATTATGATGGCTGAGAAACAATAATCAAAGCACGTGAGCACAGAGAAACTTATAGCAGAAAGGCACAGGAAATGTGTAGAGGGGAGGAAAGCCAAAACTGAGCTAATTCAAGCAAGAAACCATATCACAGACAGGTCAGTGAAATTTGAAAAGATGGAAAAAGCATGGCTGGTTGGAGATGGAGGTGTTACAAATGATGTAAACACAATTCAGGCAGTTTAGTTTTTATTGCCAGGTGCTGTTGTACACCCTAGGAATACAGGGCAAAAAAGATAGATAATTTCTCTGTTTAAGGACTTTAAACCACTCAGGGGAAATTTGGGCTGTGTAGAAGTAATACAACAGAGCAAAAAGAAAATTATAGAATGGAAAAATACAATAATGGATTTAAAAACTCACTGTGTTGAGTTAGTAGCAGAGTAGAGATGACAATGCATAGAAAAAGGGAACTGGAGGGCAAATAGAATTTACACAGTCTGAAAAGAGACAAAAAAAGTGGTCAGAGCTTCAGGGTCCTCTGGTACAATAACAAATGTTTAATCTTCATAGACACTCCAGAAGGTGAGAGAAAGGATACTGCTGTCAGCTGTATTCAGAAAAACAACAACTAAAACTTCCCAAATTGATGAAAGACACAAACCTAGACATTTAAGAAGGTAAGTGAAATTCAGAATTGATTAACACATAATAATGAAATGTTTGAAAACTAAAGACCGAAGTAAATTGAAATCAGAAATAACACCTTACCTATAAAGGCACACGAATTTACATGATCAGATCTATCATCTGAAACCATGAAGGCCAGAAGAAAGTGGCACATTTTCCAAGTGCTAAAAGAACTGTCAACCCAGAATGTTAAGTCCAGTGACACTGTCCAAGAACGAAGGGGAAGTAAGGACATTCTAGATTAAGGAAGACTGTTAAAAATGTCACTTGTACACACAAGCTGGCTAAGAGAAGTCTTTAAACAGAAAGTAAAAGCTGAAAAGGAAATTTGGAGCATTGGAAAGGAAGGAAGGACAAAAGGAAGTAGAAATATAGTCCATAATGATAGACAGTAATTCTCATGAGTTTTATAAGTCATCTTTGATTCTTGAAACAGAAAGGCTAACACCATTTGATAGTCAAGAAATTGATCTTTTAAAGTGTGAAAAACAAAGGACCCTAAATGGAAGTGAGATTTTCATAATTAATTGGTGAAATGTCAAAACCAGTAGAATGTGATATGCTGCATATGTATAGTATAATACTCAAGGCAACTACAGACACAGCATTTAGAGAGTATATCTCTCCTACACACCATAAGTAAGTCAGGATGGAATTCTAAAAAAATGTTTAAACTACTGGAAAGCAAAAGAGACAAAGCATGAAAAACCAGAGGAAACAAACAGAGTGGCATAATACAGCTCTAATATATCAAGATTACCTTAAATATAAATGATCTACATACACCAATCAAAAAAAAAAAACACCAAAAATTGACAGTGGATTTAAAAACCTACCTAATGATATCCAATCTACAAGAAATACTTCAAATTCAATGACAGGTTGGTTGAAAGGAAAAGGATACTGATATACCATATTAACATTCATCAAAAGAAAGTAGAGGTGGTGATATTAAAAATGAATATGGTAAACTTCAGAGCAAAGAAAGTTACCATAGACAGAAAGTGACATTATATAACAATCATAGGCTCAAACCTCCAAGAAGACATAACACTTCTAAGTGGATATACATGAACAATAAAGCTTCAAAATATGTATAGCAAAAAATGAGATAACAAGAGAAGTAAGCAAAAGGATGTGACTGGCATTTATGGAATGCTCCATCCAACAATAGAAATAAACATATTCTCTTCAATTGCTCATGGACTATAAAACAAGATAGACCATCTCCTGGGCCATGAAACAAACAGCATTTTAAAAGAATTGAAACAGTATGTTTTCTGACCACAACACAAAGTGGATATCAATAATGGAAAGATAATGAACATTTTCAAACCCTTGGAAATCAAACACTTCTAAGTAATCCCTTGGAGAAAGAATAAATTTGAAAGAAAATGTTTTTTAATCATAGAACTAAATTAAAAAAACTATATCAAAATATATGAAATATTGTTAAAACAGTTTTGAGAGGAAAAATTATAACAATGCTTACCTGTAAAAAAGATCTCAAATCAGTATACGTTATATCTCAAGAAACTAGAAAAAGAACAAAATAAACCCAAGGAAAGCAAAAAGAAGGAAAGAGTTGAGCAGAAATCTAAATTTGAATATAGACAAAGAGTTGAGAAAATAAATAATACAAAAGGCTGGTTCATTGCAAAAAATAATAAAATTGATAATCCTCTATCAAGTCCAATGGCAAAAAAAAAAAAAAAAGCCTGCAAATCACCAGTATCAGGAATATAACAGGATATCATTATCTATCCTGAAGCCATTAAGGGGATAATAAGGAAACACTACAAATAATTTCTATACTCATACTTTGACAACTTGAAAGAGTGGGACAGTTCCTCAAAAACCACAAATTACCAAACCTCAACCAAGATTAAATAAATAATTAGAACAAGTTTTATAATCTTTAAATAAATTGAAATCACAATTTAACAGCTCCCAAACAAAAACTCTAGGCCTAAATAGTTTCAGTGGAGACTTCTAACAAACATTTAAAGAAACATTAACACCAAATTTTTACAATGTATTTCAGAAAATAGGAAAAAAAAAGAAACACTTTTAATGTATTTTATGAGGCCAATATTTCTCTAATAAGAAAAGCAAACAAAGACAGTACAAAAATAGAAATTTACAGAAAAATGTTTCATGAACTTAGTTGCCAAAATTCTAAATAGAGCCTGACATTAAACATACATCTTCCAATTCTGTGTTTCTTTCCAGCTAGACTATAGATGTATTTGGTATCACTTGCAACATAAAATATAGGAGAGTGGAGATTTGAATTATATGTAAGAACTGAATAAAGCACATTTGAGAAGTAATTTTATTTTTAGGGGAGCATAGACCCTATCCTCTCCATCTACTATTGATAGTTATATTCACTGTTGCCATTAGGTAAATGCATTGGTCAGGTTCTCCAGAAAATAGACCAATATACATCCTGTGATATGCTATCTGCAAGCTGGAGACCCAGGAAAGCCAATGGTGTAATTTACCACCCTCTGTTCTTGAGGGCAAGAAATGAGACATCGCAGATTAACAGTGAGGAATAGGAGGAAGGGGATACTTCTTCCTTTCTCAAATTTGTTCTAGAAAGGCCCCCTAGGGATGAATGATGCCTACCGACTTTGGGGAGGGCAGTCAGCTTTACTGAGTCCAGCAATTCAAGTGCTAGTCTGACCCATAAATACCCTCACAGACATACCTAAAAATAATGTTTAATTTGTGTACCCCAGAGCCAGTCAAGCTGACACATAAGTTTAACCATCCCAGTAAATATTAACAAATACTGACAATGTTACAATCACTGATCTAATTACTTTGGAAATTTGTGATCTTTATGTCTTGGTGTCTTTCATTTTCAGATGTTTCATGTAAGGCACTTGTATTTCAGGAGCCCTGGAGCCAGTCCTGCTTTCTAAAGTTGGAAAGCTTGGCATATTCTCCAAACTCATAAAACTATATTTCAAAGTTATATATGAGTGCACCGAACCCTATACCACACACAGATGATTCTACCATGGAAAATCGTGTGTGGAAAACCCAGTTGAAAATTTCTCAAGTCAGCAAACATTTTATAGAGTGAATCTTGAGTGTGGGAAAAGACTCTTCCATAGTAACTTTTACTTAAAATGTGAACACAATAGTACATTTTAATATAACAAAAAATAGCAAAAGAAAAATTAAATTTTTGTGACTTTTATAAAATGAAAGTAAAGTTTTTTATTTTTCCACTTTCATGTAAAAAGTATTTATTTTGACTGTTGAACCCTGTTGTAACTTATAGACTAAAAACTCACAAGTCACAAATACTTAAAAAGTGAAGTTATTGCTTTTGGTTGAAGTGAAGATTGTTGTGAAGCAATTTATCACACCCTGTGATTTTAACATTCTCCCAGGTTATGATAGTATTTGGTGGTGGGGGCGTTTGGGAAATAATTAGATAAGATGAGGTCAGGAAGGCATAATCCCCATAATGGTATGAGAGCTCTCATAAGGGACAAGAGAGCTTGCTCTCTCTGTGTCCCCCATGAGTGTATAGCAAGGAGGCAGCTGTCTGCAAACCAGGCAGAGGGCCCTCACCAAGAACCCAACATGCTGGCAGCTTGACCTTCAACTTCCCAGTCTCCAGAACTCTGAGAAATGTGTCTGTTGTTCAAACCATGCAATCTGTTATTTTGTTAAAGTACCCTGAGCTGACTACCTTTAAAATAAATTATGTTTGAGCAGAAAATTTGCTCTCCTATTGTTTCTGTTACTATCTTCAGTGTTCTAGATGACCTGGACTATATAGGTCCTGATGTGTGCAGAAAGTCTTCAGGGTGAATGACCAATTTGGTAATGGCAACTGTAAAAGTTTTCTGAAGCAACCTAGGATGGAGGTGATGTTTTAGCTTTTCTTTACTCTCTGAAGACTTAGCCACAATGTGGGAGTCTGGAAAGACAGCAGAGGAAACTGCCTTCTTTCAGCCACCAATAATGAGACTGATAGGCAAAACAGTTGAGTTTATTTTATAGTTTTATTTCAGTCTGATTTTCTTTATCTAGGACCAGTTTAGATAGAAACATCGAATCGATAGCAGCAATAGCCATATCAGCACTGTGTATGTCAGTGCTGTGCTGAGCAGCCTTGACCTAATTTTGACAGCTGTCACGTGGCTCAACTGAAAGATAAAACCTGTTTTTGGATGTGTGTTCACTAGTATGTGGACTCTGAACATGGAATGTAGCCACGTCAGCTAATGTTTCAAAGATCTAAAAAACCCACCTGTTCTGTGGCCTTTGCTTTGCCTACTTACTTGCATTCTGATTTACACCTAAAAGGGGGACTGTATTTCTTTTAATATCCCCACATTCACCATCCTAAACCTCAGCTTCAACAGTAGCCATTACTAGGTTACGTTCTGTCTGAACCTGGATAGATGTGGGCTTGTTTTTTCTCATTTGACACACTCTGTTTTTAACAATTATGGTTTAGGATTTGATCACCATACTCCTCCACACTGCATGAGGAAAGTGAGAAGTTGCTATAGGCAACCATTGCTGGTGTGTCTGATACATTCAGTCCCTTAGTCTTCAGGAAGATGGATAGTTACTGGGGCAACCAGAGAACCCCTTTGTTTATAATACTGTGCTGTGGATGTACAAATAATATCATCTATCATCTTGGATGGGCCATGATATAAAAAATGCAATGAAGCTCTGCCTTTGAAGGGTTGTGAGGGAGAAAGCATTGAGCTTGCTGCTGAAAGGGGATAATGACCAAAGAATGAAACTTTTGCCAAAGAAGAAAGTACAGCTCACTTGAATGCCCATGGCTATAACTCCGGAAAACTGCATGGGTTGTTTGGAGGAAAAAAAAAAGAAAGAATGATATATAAGGAGAGTTCTCTCATATTTATTTACGAAAAGTACTTATGCACTCTAAATCATTACTTTATATATTACACTATCACAGTGCTTTCCGTGTCAAAGTGCTTTCACATATATTAATTATCTTAATTTGATTCTTTGTGGCAGGCTGTACACATGTTATTTTGTTACCAATGGGTGAAAGTCCCCTTTTTTAGGACCTCAGAGGGGTTCATTTTGCATTAGGTGTGTTGGGAAGTCAGTCACAAAATGAAAGTTCATAAAAACAGTGCAAGTTTTTATTCTATACCCAGAGACCAGAGAAACTGGATGGTAGCTATCAGATCAACTTCTTTCTTAGTGGTACAGAGATAACTAAAATAGAATAGTAGAAATGAAGAGAAGGTTTAGGCAAATACATATGGGGAAACTTCATGGGTTTTTCAGGGGAAAGGGGTGGTGGCTCGTTGTTGTGCTCAGGGTTCCACACAGGATCTCGGTAGGTGAGAACCCAGTCGTCTTGGTTGGAGTTGACCTGATTCTTAATAGTGCCATGGGAAGGACTTTGTCGCAATGTAATGTGTCTCCTGACATAATTTTACCAACTGAGTCTTAAGAGTCCTGTTCATGTGTTCCACCTGTCCTGAACTCTGTGGTCAATAGGCGATATATAATTTCCATTTAATATTTAAATTATTGGCTAATAGCTGCACTGTTTGTACTACAAAGGCTGGCCCGTTATCTGAGCTAATGGTAAGCGGTAGGCCAAATCATGGAACAATTTCTAGGAAGAGCAGTCTGGCTGCTTCTTGGTCCGTCTCAGTCCAGGTGGGGTAAGCCTCTACCCAACCAGAACAGGTGCATATGAAGACCAAGAGATACTTGAGGCCCCATGATCAAGGAATTTTAGTGAAGTCTACTTCGAATTCCTCAAAGGGGGTGCTACTGACACTTGGATTCCCAAGGGGACATATGACCCTTGCTTGGGGTTGTTGCGGGCACAGACTTAGCACCTTTCATACACCGCTTGAGAGATTTTAGAGAGCTAGGGAACATAGAAGTACCAGCCGGAGTGGTTTTTAGGGTAGTGTGACCAAAGAGAGTCATATGGTAAAACTACTTGACAAAAGGTGGGGTTAGGGTCCCAGGGACTGCAATTTATCTGTCCTTGAACTTCCCCCATCCACAAGAGAGGAGGCTTCCCTCTTAAGTCTTAAACCAGGCCACTTCTTGAGGCAAGTACTTGGGATCCCATTTGGCCAAGGGACTGGGAAACAAGGAAACAGAGTCATAGTGTTGGCCACCTCTTTGGCCACTGCCAGTTTGGTCTGCCCTGTGGTTGCCCTGGGCTATTATGGTGTCCCCTTTTTGATGTTATCTGCAGTGCATAACTGCTATTTTCTTGGTGGCCAACATAGCATCTAAGAGTTCTAGAATTTCCTTTCCATATTTTATGTCTCTTCCCCCAGAATTGATTAGACCCTTCTCTTTGTACAGGGCTCCATGTACATGGAGGGTGGTGAAGGCATACTTACAGTCAGTGCATGCGTTAGCACACTCTTGCTTCCAGCTGAAGGGCACGGGTCAAGGTGATGAACTCTGCTTTCTGTGCTGAGGTTCCCTCAGGCAGAGGTATTGCCTCAGTGGTGGAATGTAGGGTCACCATAGCATATTCTGCAAGGTGTTCTTTTCCCTTCACAAAGCTACTACCATCAGTGTAATATTTTACATCAGGGTACTCGAGGGGCTGGTTTGTTAAGTCGGGTTTGCTAGAAAACATTTCATCTATGACTTCAGTGCAATTGTGGTCTGGCTGGCCAGGCCCAATAGGAAGCAAGGTGGCTGGGTTCAAGGTTTGTACTACCTCCAGGTGGATGTTTGGATTCTCGTACAGCATTCCTGGTTTAAGACCCCTACTGTGACTTCGTGTGCTTATGTACATACAGAAAGAAAGATTTGGTTAAGTCCAAGAGTCCTAGCCTGGGGCATTAGGGAGTGCCCACTTGATTTCTTTAAAGGCCTTCTGTTGTGTAGATTTCCAGAATAGGAGCTCCTGTTCTCCCCTCTTCGTTGCTTCATAGAGAGGTTTGGCCAGGTTGGAGAAATGAGGTATTCCGATTCTGCAGAAGCCAGCTACTCCAAGGAATTTGTGGACTTGTTGTTGAGTGGCAGGAATGAGAATTGAGCAGACCATTTGTTTTCTTGCTAAGCCAAGTTGGCATTTTCCCTGTGACAAGTGGAAGCCGAGGTATTTGACTTTCTTGGCAGATTTGAGCTTTTCTTTTAGAGACCTTGTAACTCGCTTCCCAGAGGAGTTTGAGGAACATATGTGTTCTTTCCATGCTTTCCTCATATGTCTTTCCTGTGAAGAAGAGGTCATCTACATACTGGAGTACCTAACATACAACTGTGTTGGTTTGCCAGGAAGGCCTTTAAATCTGAGGTTAGAGCTGTCCCAAAGATGGTCAGGAAGTTTTTGAACCCCTAAGGCAGTTTTGTCGATGACAAGTGGCTCTTGTCTCGGCTCACAGGGCTTTCCCATTGGAAGGCAAAAACTGGTTGACTCTGAGGAGCCAAATGAATGCAGAAGAAAGAATCCTTGAGGTCCAGACAGGTGAAATAGGTTGCCTCAGTGGGCCTGAGGCCTAGGAGGGTATATGAGTTGGGGATGACAGGGTACAGGGTGACAGTTGCCTGCTTGACTGCTTATAAATCTTGGACTGGCTGGAATTCATTGTTCCCTGGCTTCTGAACTGGCAGGAAAGGCGTATTACAGGATGATTGGAATGGATGGAGAATTCCATTCTTTAGAGGTCTCTAAATGTTTTTGGATTTCCACTTGTGCATTATGTGGGATGAAATACTGTTTTTGGCAGGCTGGCTCAGCTCCTAATTTGTACTGTGCCATGACTGGAGGAATGTGTCGGGCCAATCCTGGAGTGTTGTTTTCAGCCCACACTCTGGACACCTTGAAGGGGAGCATGGGTCCATGTTGGGACTTTCTTATGAGACTTGATCACTTATGGTCCTTGGGGAACCATGAGTGACATGATCCTTGCTTCTGGCCTCCCCAAGGTGTGAGGCCACATGAGTCAAAGGTAATCTGAGCCTGCCTGTAATTTTCCTAAAAGGTCTTGTCTCATCAATGCTGTGGGACAGTTGGGCAGATTTAGGAATTCATGGACAACTTCTCATCCTCCTACGTTGCACTGGTGGGGCTGCAAGAAAGGGCCATGGACTTGTCCCGCAGTTGCTTCCATAATGTTAGCTTGTCTTTGAGAAAGGTTGCCCACAGCCCGAGTTACAACTGAGTGTTCAGCTCTGGTGTTAACAATAAAGTCAATAGGTGGGCCCTCTGACTATCATTTTGACCATAGGCTCCTGGGGCCCCAGCAGAATAGAAACAGGTCTGGTCTTGTGCTGGCAACACAGGTTTTTTTTCTTCAGTTGACCTTGAGTGGGTGCCAAGGCTCAGGCTAGGGGGACCCCACAGTTCTCCTTAGGCAGAATCTCAACCAAGGGTGTTGTGTGCCTCCCAAGGATTGATATAGGAGAATTGGTCCGGTAATGATTTGAAAGACCTTTGCAATGACTTCCCTATCAAGCGCTCCCTCTGCTGGCCACCCAGTGCCAAAAGAGGGCCAGTTAATCTCACAGAGGATGTGGGGTTTCTGTGAGGTGAGTTTAACATCATAATCTCCTGAATAACCCTTTTTTAAAATTCTTAAGCGTACAGCCTAAAGGTGTCTGTTTACTTTGTCATCTACTCATACTTCCAACCGTGGTCGGTGTTGCACATGTACTCAGAGATTTGCTTCATGCGTCTCTGACCACTCCCCTCATGGAGATCTTTCAGGCACCTCTTAGCAATTGGTGGGTTGGTATAAACCCCCGACTCGATCACTGTAGACTCCTCATGCAGGTCCAGAGACACTACCCTAATCCATATGAAGTTATCCACGGAACCGTGAATAGAGCTCAACTCTTGCTTTGTAGTCAGGCCACAGCTCAGTCACATGCAATCACACACCAAACATATTTCACCCTCCGCCCTATAAATGAGAGATCACGGTTTCCTCTAACAAATGTAGAGTAATTGGGTGACCATGGGAGTTGATCAGACTCTTCTGTCCTCCAACTGACAGGCTGTTCCTGGGACCTGAGCCCTTACCATTCAGTCGGCGGTGCTCCTCACCTGGTTCCTGTGCCTCTCCAATTCCGTTGTGCTCTTGGAACCACTGCCCTGGTCTGCTGAAAGAGTCATCCTCCCCCACAGACAATAGGCCTGCTGGTGCCAGGTGAAGTCCACTTCTCCCAGAGTTCCAGGGGCCACACCCTGAAGACAAGTGAGGTGAAAAACCACCATCTCTGGATCCCCGATGAGCCCCCAGGAAGGTGGGATTCTTGAATGGAGAAACGGGACACCGAGACTATAAGCAAGCAGGAAGCTGCATTTTTTGATGCTGGTACCAGCTCAGTGAGATCTTATCCAAAGGTTAAGCCCCAATTATAACATAATAGGCAGTTTTATACAGTCTTGTCATTCCTATACAGCTACAGATATAAAGAAGAAAACTGGTTGGCAAGGAGTGAGAAAACTGATGGTAACTGGAGAGTCCTTGAAATGGAGGGAGGAGCGGTTGGAGTTAGGAATGACCTTTTCCAGCAGGAAATGGCCAGGCAGCTTTAGGCTACCATAGTATTAGAGTTTTTCAGTCTTTGGGAGGTCATTTAGACAGACACCTTGGTTTCACTTGGTTTCAGCTAATCTTGTCAAGTTCTGAACTCTAGACCACAGTCCTCTCTGTGCTCAGAGACAGTGTTAGAGCAGGGAAGAGGTCCAGCCAGGCTTCATGGACATTTAGGCAGATGCTATACCCTGTCATGGGTAACAATTTTATGGAGAGGATTCTTAGGGTTTAAGTAGGAGAACCAGGGTCCAGAATGTAGGTCTGTTAATGGCGCAGGTGAGAACAGGGACCCACAGAGCCAAATCAAAGAGAATTAAGAGTCTTTATTAGCTGGCCAGCGACTTACTTTCTACCATGCAGGGTTAGAGGAGATCAGCCCCCAGCCCCAAGAGGAGGCAGTTTATGAAGCCTCCAACTATGTCCTTGAATAAACAAACAAGCAGATTACAGAAAGCAGAAGTTAGTTAAAGTCTTGCACAAAGATAAATGTATTTGGGGGACTCTCAGAGCAAACACGGTTTAGCAGACAGCTGCACTTTGGAATGTTGTGTTTCTCCTTGAGGCTAGCACCTGGAGATAATACCTCACTTTTACAGGTGGAATGTCTACTAGCCATGTGCCCATTCTTCTACATCACAGTGATTCTCACGTTTATTATTTGATTTCAAAGTAGATGTTTCACAGATACAAGAAAGATAGCTAAAAGTTAAAAAAAAGTCTTAAATTCAGAATTTTTATTCTTTTACGGTATTCTGTTATCAGGACATTTGCTTTAATTATATGCTCAGATTGATTCTGGGTGGGAGAATTATGAGTAAATAGAAGATCATACTCTGTCCCGACCCGCGGGACCTAGTTATTCGTGGGGGCAAGGAGGATCCAACCTGAGAAAAACGGGCGAGAAAAAGGAGCGGAGGCAAGACAGTATTCTGATCAAGCCTCAAAATTTTATTGCAAAATGGGGATACATATATACAGAGAGGGAGGGGTTAGAGAGATACTTGTAGGCAGGGGATTGGCTGCCAGGGAAGGGGTGGTATAGCGCGGCATATGCTGATAGGGGCGCTTAAGTGGAGTAAGGTGCCATAAGGGGGTAGGCGGTATAGGCATCTTGGCGCGCGCGGGCTTTGTCTTGGCGCGCGCGGGCTTTCAGCTAATCTCCAGGAAGTGAAGTAGGAACTTATGAGCCGTGGCCATTTTGTTTCTCCATTATGTGGCTCCCGACAATACTCTACACGGACCACATTGATAACAGTGAGAAGTTTCAGCTCTTCTAGCTGTGGAAACATTTTATTGAAATTAAAAATTGTTTTCTTGTTTCCTTGCACAGCTAGTGTCTTTGAGGTATGTCTCTTTAAATAAATGCTGCAGGCATGAATGGAAGACAAGAAATTGTACAGATTAGCCACAACAGTATTAACAGTGAAATCTGAATAATCTAATTTGTAAATTTGATCAAACTTTTGTTCTAGCCTTGAAACTTGAGTATTGAAAAGTTTTCCTTGAAAAGGAATTTTCATTCAAAAGGCTAACCTTATAATCAGCTTTTTGTTCTGCTTCTGTAGATATGCTTGCTGCAGAGACTATAGGGCAGGTTTACCTTGAAATTAACTAAAGACTCATCCTCCCTTTTGCTTGTTCTGTCTAAACAAATGCAACTGCCTGTAACCCAAAGCAACTGGGGCACTTTGTAACAAATGTAACTGCTTGTACCCCATAACAACTTCCTTGCTTTGTAACTCTTTGTAACTTTCTGCAACCCATAGCAACTCCAGTGCTTTATAACTGAGGACAAATTAACCAGTCGGCCCATGCCAAATAAGTTATATATGAGCAGAGTTGCAACTGAGCTCCATGCCCAGATCTTCAGAGCACTAACTCCTCTAGGACCACAGGTGGTAATAAACCTGAGTTGTCCAAATCTCAGAGTGCTGCTTGGTTTCTCATAGTCTTTTCTCATGATTTTTGCAACATTTCTACAACATCTTCAAAGCCATTTTAATGCTATGCTAATTTTAAATGTTTGTATTTGACTTAAATTCAACTGAAATACTTGAATTTTTCTTAAAAGGACTGGAAAAAACAAAGTATGAAAAGTTGCAGTTCATCTATCTTAAATTTTGCATCCTATTCCTCTGTTTTGATAGGCTTCCTTTTTGTTAAACTAAGAATAACCCGATTGAAAATGATTTAGAAGTTCTAAAAGTAATACTGCATTTTCTGGTGGACATGAAGTTAAAAGTCTAATGAGAGACTAGATCTAGGTTTTTGTGTAAACAGTGTTTTCTGAGTTGTAATAGAACAAAACGTCTTTTCTTCAGTTACCTGTCTACAACTGCATTTTCCTAAACAGGCACACTACTATGCTACCACCTTAAACTCTCCAATATAGTCAGTGTTAATTTATTTACATAACACAGAGACACTGAGAGTTTACTGTGCAGAAAGACTGAGTAGGGCACTGGAGGAATAGGAGAGAAATGGTGGTAAACCACAATGGGCAAGTGGGCTTATTCCTCAGGTCTCTGAAGAATTCAGATGGACAGCCATGAAAACATTTAGTACAAAAATATCTTGGATAAAAAAGCAAAAGAAAATTCATTTTAATGTGTTATGCTTCACAGGGTTGTTACACAAATCAAGAAAATTATAGCTTCTGGCTCTGAACCAGTTTGTTGACATGGAGCCCAGTGGCTTAGGAGTTTGGTAGTTAGCTTTTTTTTTTTTTCTTTTTGACAGTTTTATTGAAATACAATTCTCCTATCATGCCATTCGTTCACTTAAAGTATACCATTCAACGACTTTTATATATTTAAGAATCGTGCATCCATCACCATGGTCAGTTTTAAGCGTTTTAATTACCTTTACCCCATACCACCATATGCCAGTTTTGTCATTGCTCCACACTCCAGCAAGTACTAATCTACTTTAAGTTTCTATGTATTTGTTTATTCTTGATATTTCATAAAAAAGCAATCATATAAAGTGAGATCCTTTGGGATGCTTTTAATTAGCATGTTTTTAAATTCATGTTTCACATGTCAGTACTTTATTATTGCCAAGTAATATTCAATGTTAACGTCTGTACTGCAGTTTGTTAATTCATTCATCAGTGTCATAATGGAAGTTAGAACTGTTTCCGCTTTTTGACATATGAATAATGCTGCAGTGGACATTCATATTTTTGTGTAGCCATGTTTTCATTTATTTGGTATATACCAAAAAGGAATTGCAGGGTCATATAGTAACTATGTACCCATTTGCAGAACTTCAAAACTACTTTCCAAGTGGTCGCACCATTTTACAATCCCACAGACAGTGTGTAAGTCCATTTTATCCACAGACTCTTGAACAGTTATTGTCTGTCTTTTCTGTAATATTCATCCTGATGAGTATAAAGTGGTATTTCATGGTTTTGATTTGCATTTCCTTGATAGCTGGTAATGTTGAACATCTTTTCATGTGCTCATTGGCTATTTGTATATCTTCTTTGGAGAACCATCTCTTTAGATCTTTTGCCCATTTTAAAACTGGCTTATTTGTATTTATTGAATTGTAACAATCCTTCATATATTCTAGATACAAAACACTTCTGATTTGCAGAAATAGTCTCCCATTTTGCAGGGTTTCTTTTCACTTCTTCGTTGTGTCCTTTGAACACAGACATTTTTAATCTTGATAGTCATGTTCAATTTACATTGTTTTTCTTTTGTTGCTTGTGTTTTTGGTGTCTAAGAAACCATTGCCTCATAAAAGATCATAAATGTTTCTGCCCATGTTTTCTGCTAAAATTGTTATAGTTTTAGCTCCTACTTTTAGGTGTTTGATCATTTGAGGTGTTTTGTGTATGGTGGGAGATAGGAGTTCAGCTTTATTCTTTTGTATGTGGCTGTTCAGTTGTCCCAGCACAATTTCATGGCAAGTAGTTAACATTTTATCATCAGACAAATGTTTACCAAGTGGCTCAAAGTGGTAAATGTCAACGTTATCTTAAAATATATATATGTAGTCTTCAGTGTAGAAGGTTGAATCTTAATACCCAGTTTCATATCAAATGCTTACATTTTTTTAATGACAATATGCCAGCGAGCACCTTAAAAGTTTGTTTTTTTTTTGTTTATTTGTTTTCTGTGTGTTTTGAGGACATTGGTGTAAATGTGAAGAATAAGTGGGCTTTAAAATTCACAAAACACCTACACTTACTGAGTATATAGTTTGTGTCAGACATATGCTAGGCCTGGCACAAACTTTATACTCAAAAGCACACAATATATTGATTACTCTTAATATTTACTACTTACAAGAGAAATGAATCCTGTGAAGTATAAATGAGTGATGTGTGAAATGTTTATTTTCTTGCACATCGAGGTGATTCTTTGGTGAACATTAACATGAGACTCTCAGAAATTATTGGTACCTAAGAAACTACATGGTCCAAATCTTCTCATTTTCTAGATAAGGAAATGAAGGCCCAGAGAAAGGTCTGCATTGCCTTGGGTTGCATGTTTCATTAGTGGTAGCATAGTCTCAGTACAAAAAATAGGATCTCAGATAAATTCTGCCTATGGTTTGATTTCATGGTCTTGAATATGAGTCCACTAGGCAAGAAGGATACACTCCATTTGACTCAGATACCTGACATTTTTATAACTAAGAAAATGCAATCTAATTACTATATATACAAATGGTTCTCTGCATTAGGTCTCCATGAAAAAGTATTTTCAAAGAACCTTTACAGAAGAAGATTTGTCCCTTCGTTGATTATCCATTCTCATTTTAACAGCTATCACTCTCAGAGAGATTTCTTTATATCAGAAGTTTTCATATTTGGGTTCCATGAATCTCTAGGGAATCCATGATATGTGGGTTTCTGAACCCCTTGAAATTATGTT